>APFE031257879.1:2724-28220 GCA_000404065.3 Pinus taeda
GTTTGGGATGCGTACACGCAGGCAAGGTAGAGAGAACCTGCGTACCCAGAGATAAACATGTTTTTAAGTGACTTTCTTTCTTTTTGAAGTTTGACATGAAGAGCAGAGGTATGAGGCTTGACAAGGAGGATAATATGACTATTGATGGAGCCATATTAACTGCAGATAGTCATGGTGACAAATTTCAGTGTAACAATGAGCACCAATATTGCAGCGAGAATGTTGTAACTCTTGGGGTTACAAACTTTACTTCATCAACCTGGGGTTTGTACAAACTTGGAGGTGACAGTGGTGTATACACAGTAGATGTAATGGTCTACTCTTGTCACTTATCAACTAGGGCGATAGACCAGTAGGGTTTTTCAAACCAACCTTCTATTGACTAGAAGGAGGCTGACTACCAAATGGAATAGGGATAATTATCCTTAATGCAGAAAGGAAATGCTGCCTACTCTAGGAAATGAAATTGTTGAATTGAAAGGTGCAATAAAGTGACATGAAATCATCTAGCTAAGCATCTACTCATTTTTATTGGAAAAGAGACATAACTTAATCTTGTTTGTAACATTTAGTGACTTGGACTAACTGAGCATGGAATTTTATCTAAGAACTATTATGACTGTTGCATGCATGTGCTAACTTAGAAATTGCAGAAAAAGGCTTTTTGGATATTTAGTTTTATGAATGGAAATGCTAATTTCCAACTTGTTCTTTGGTAGGGGAGACAGATATGGGGGAAAAGGTCTGGACTAGTTTCAAGGGTATGAAATCCAAGTGGATTCCTAATCTAAGCTCATATGACCATTTCTGCTCAATTTGGGCCTAAAACAAGTTGCTACAGGGTTTCCTATAGTACTACAGGATGTCCTAGTTCTATTACAGGATGCTATATTTTATTACAAGAAACAGGTCAAAATTGTATAAGGAGGTAGGAAAGGTAGAATGAAGTGTGGGAAAGGTGTTTGATGGGGCATAAGGAATTGAGGAGGTTCACACTATCCAATGTTTAGTAAAATCCTTCAAGATGGTTGAATTTGTTGAAGTAAAATGCCCACTTTGCTTACAAAACAAGGATTCAGATGAGGGTTTGGTGGACTTTGGCAGCATAGGTGGAGAAGACTTGGATGAGGCGAATGAGATGAGGTCTCCCTACAGATGAAAATCTCCTGCAACAACATACCCTCTTTTCTTCATTTATGGACAAATTCATTTATACATGGAAAATATGAGTTGAATGGAGGAAAAACAAAGTTATTAATAGCTAATGCTTATTTTATGAATAGAAGTGCTTCTAAACCATAACAAACTCAAGAGATCAAAATGAAAATTGCAGATACTTCTAAGAAATTTAGAGATAATGATCTATTCAACAAGAAACCCTAGGTTTGCAATAATCAAACAATAAATCTATTTTTTGGGCTATGTGAATGGAACCATCAAATCATGATCCCATAAAGGAGATGAGGAGAAGGCCACTATCACAAGATTTTATGAAGTGTTTACCGTCACTATGATACCACTGCGTTGGTGTTGGGGTTAGTTAACCCAAATTTTGTATAATTTTTTGTAAAATATGTAAAGTCTCCGTGAAATGTGGATGCAAAGCATGCAGGTAGATAGGAGTCAAAGGGGTCTTAGCCCCTTTTTTGGATAAGTAGATAAGTTAGGTTTGAGACTCACCCATGGTCCACAAACCATGGTATTGTATTGAGAAAGCTATATATTTGAGTCATAGCGAGTCTAGAATTAGTAGTTGATAACGAAGAATCAAGATAGAGATTGTTTTGGGCAAGTGATAAGGTAGGAAGGCTCAGCTTCCTATAGTTAGGCGAGAAGGGGAAGGCTCCCAGAGTTGAGTGCTCAAGAGTCCTTGTTAAAGTCCGCAACTAAGTGTGTGGACCCCTGCAGCTGACTGTGTAGGGTAGAGAGCCTGTAATTTGAATGCTGGAATTGAATAGAGACCGACTTTAAAGAACTATTGTGCAATCTGAGAATTTCTGTCGAATTCTGTTTATGTTATGAATTGTCCCCTATAATGTGCTTCCTATGGAATAATGAATAAATGTTGTGTGCAACCACTGAATCTATCTTATGTTAGCCCCTAATTTTCTCTCTTTTTACCATTTTCCCCTTCCTAAATCATAACCATTTACCTCTGTTTTACCTCTTTTATACACCCTCATCTTGCACCAGTCCAAGCAAGGTGACATATTTCATATAAACTTTATTTTTCATACTTTTAATTTAACTTAGCATTAATTAATCATTTATTACATGATTTCTTACTTTTAATCACTCTTTGTAACTTATCAATATCTCCAATGTTTATTTGGTAGTTAGAGTACTTACGATGACCACTGATCCTAATGCAGGATTAGATCTTGCACCGTTGCCAGCACAACAAATCCTTGTAGTAGATCCGAACCTCCTTGATCATTGCCTTGTTTTGAGTAGCTTCAACCACAACAATAAGATCGATCCAAAGGCAGGCGAGATCGAATTGCCTCATTCTGAGCAGCTTCAACCACAACAACAAGATCGATCCAAAGGCCGCCGAGATTGAATCTGTGAAGAATGAAAGTTGGAGATTGGCTATGGCCAGTTTTGCTAACTGTCTAAGTTTAAAGGCTGGAAACGTAAATTTTTCATTTGGGTATGTAATCGGTTGAACGACCTATTTTGGCCTTTGGCCAAAGATCTATATAATGTAGAATGTAAATAGGACTAAGGGAGTTTTTGGATAGAACAGAGACACAAACAAAGAGGCGGTAACAGGTTGTTGTATTTTTTATCGCCTGAATTTGAGCTGAAAAATGTATTAACGTATGTACTTGCCTTAGTGAATTAATAAAAGGAAGATCTGCCTCATGTTTTACAAATCACATTTCTACATTTGAGCTAATGAATTGATTAAAGTACTGAGCATTGTTTTTATTTAAAGGGGAAATGCGCTGGTTGGATAGGGCCCAGCCAACCCAACACATTTACCCCATTTCCTGTTTCTTGTAATTTGTGCTCACATTGTCAAGTGTGATTTAATTTTAAGGACATACATTCCTATTTGAGTGAAAGCGGATTCGTTGTGTGATTCCCTTTCCTGCACTTAATTTCAGATTGGTTTTTCCCCACCTGGTCCAAGCAGGAGAAATGAACCTGCACCAATGCACATTGTTGTGATGCAACAAGCCTTCTTAGTCTACTTCCCACAATCTTCTTTCTTTCATTAAATTCTTATGACAAGATAAATGTATATTGATTGTTTCTTTATTCCTGCACTCTGTCAAGATCATAAACATTCACTTTTTATGTGTGTAATTTGATTTAACAGTATAATCGCACTTGTAATAATTAAACACTCATTCTAAGAATTAAATGCTAAGTGCAAGAAGCTCTGATCTGGTGCAAGAACTAGTTTCTTGCCATGGGATTTGAGTGCTTTGAACCTGGAAAAGTTTAAGCCTTGCAGGAAGTAAAAAGCCTTTAGTAAAGACACCATCTATACCTTCTGCATAAATCTCTGTTCCTGTACTAGTGCCAACAGACTGCGATAGTACAAGACAGATTAGTACAAGAAGTAAATCTCTAAAGGAGGAAGTTTAAGGGCCCATCTGATGGAACTGCTAAGTGTCTCTACTAAAGAAAAACACACACTCAGTAGTTAAACAATAATTAGCTAGAGTGATTTCCATTGATCTTTAATTCCCTCTTGCAAATGCATTCTTCCTTGTTCTAGTCTTAGATTATTTTGATGGTTCAAGTTGCCTTTTTCTCTTTTTAATTTGATTCTGCAATCTTTCCTTTAAAGAAAGTAGGGATTTATATTAGAAAGATTCATGCCATTTCTAGCATTGCATGTGCTTAGTCTCTAAGTTTACGGATCCCCCAGGTTGACAAATTAAGTGTTGAGGATTTTGCTTAAGTGTAATTCCTACACCCAACATTTTGACGTCATTGGCGGGGAGGCCATTTGATTTGGTAAGAATTTGATCGGGCTTCTTGCTTATAGAAGGAGACCCAATATGAGAATTGTTTTCAGAATTCCTTTGGCCCTTAGTGGGCTTCGAACCCTTACCTTTTCTAGGCATTCATTTCAAAAAAGAAAGAGAAATAAAAAACAACTTCTAATAAAAAATGCTCTCAGAAATTAATTAACACCAATAAAATTTGTTCAAAGAAGCTTTTTGAAACAATACTCCAAAAATAAAGAAAAAATACCTCTATTGTATAATCAGAAAATTCTTGAAGATTACCTAGAAAGATTTTTGTATATTTTACAAAGGTCGAAACTTAAGCTTGATCCCAGTACTATTAGAACCTTGTTCTTAAGAGGACTTACTAATAATGCTAGACATAATTTAAATTTGTTAGGACAAGGTGATATTTCTCAACAAACTTTTGAACAAAATTTTGAATTATGCAGGGAATTTTCAAGAAATCAATATAGATTCGGTAGATGAACTTGAAATAGAAATAAAGAAACTGAATCTACTGATGCTATGATTATTGGGCTAGAAAATAAAATGGAAAACATGAAAATTGCTATAATGAATACTATTACCAAATAGTTGGACTCTTTAAAATTTCAACAAAAACTCATGAAGGAACCAGAGTTATTAGGTATTTTCTGTCCTAAATGTAGAGACAAGCATCCTCCTAAAGAGTGTCGTCTTAATTTGAAAGAAACTAATAAGTGTGCTATTTGTGTAGAAGATGATGTCACAGAAAAATGTCCCTCTATACCAGGACTTAAAGCTATATTTACAAGGGGACAAACTGAATATGAATAATTGTATGCTATGGGAGCAAGAAGGAATTGGCCTTAGGTAGGTGCAGGGATGGCTCCTAAATTTTCTCCACACTATTTTGGTTATAATTCACATGCATATTCTTATCCTAACACTAATCAGCAGTGGCAATATGGGAATCAATATTAGCATGGGCAACCTTCTCAACCATGGCGACAAGGTTGGAGAGGGCTAACTCATTCTCCATTTTCCTACTAGCCACCCATGCAGTCATATCCATCTACGCATACACCTTATTTAATGCCTCAACTTTCGAGTCAGTATACTCCACCGTTGCCTTTACCTCCACCTTTTCTACCTCCTCAGTTGCCTGCTCAACCTATGCCCAATCCTAACAATAATAAAGCAGTGCAAATTATCTATGTAACAAACCCACCTTTACCATTCGAATACCAGTCTATTCCAGTTGGGGTTCATGATATTCAATTAAGATCAGGAAGGTCTGTAACATCAGAAAATTAGAAGCAACCTAGAGTGATTGTTGAAGAGAAAGGAGAAGATCAAACTCTTAACCATTCTCCAAAAGCTGTCACTAAGAAGCCTTTACCCTCTGAAGCCTTTCCATCTTCTTCCAACTAGCGGCCCTTCCCAGAGAGGCTAGTAATGGAAAGAAGTGAGCTTATTTCTGAGACTAGCTTGGCATCAGAGCTTCAGAATCTTTTCATTAATATACCTTTGCTTAAGGAATTTGTACCAAGATTATTAAGGAACCAAGATTATTAAGGAACTCTATCTCAAGAAGCCTAGGAGGAAGAGATTGGAACCCCAAACCATTCAATTTGTTGGTAGGGCAACAGAGTTGATGACGAGATGTGTGTCTATGGAAAACTATATTGATCTCTGAAACCCTGTTGTCTTAGTTCAGATTGGTAATGTCCTTGTCTCTAATGTTCTTATAGACCTGAGGGTAGCCATTAATGTCATGGCTAAGCAAACCATGGATCAACTTAGATTATCTCATCTTCGCCCTACTCCCACTATGCTTGAATTAGCAAATAGATCTAAAAGTAAGCTAGAAGGAGTATTGGATGATGTGATCATCTCATTGGATTCTTGGGAATATCCTGCTTATTTTATTGTGTTTCAGCCAAAGAACCTAGTAGGAGGACATCCCCTGATCTTGGGTCGACCATGGCTTGCTATAACCGATGCATATATTAGATGTCGTTCCGGTGATATGTATATTTCACATGGAGATTATAGGAAGAAAGTTACCTTATACCCCCCTGCGAGATCCATTTAGGACCTTTGAGATACTTTATGGTTGGATCAAAGAAGTGATGAGGAGACTCGACCCATTTCCCTTATCCATCATTATACTGGGTCTTCACAAGAAGATGAGATTCAAGATTTCCTAAATAATCTAGACACTATGCCTAATTTGGAGCCATTGAGCCAGATTTTCTGTACCGCTGCATTTGACCACTCCCTTGAGTACTCCTGAGCCTGATACTACTCTTGTTGACATTAGCCCTCGTAAATCCTTACATATTAGTTTAGATTTGGACTCATCTCAACAGGAGCAACCTGTGAATTTGTTGCAAAACCATCTTAGTGCCTTTGCATGGGGTTATGAAGATATGAAGGGTATTCCTCTTGAAATTTGTACAGATCATATCTATATTCAGGAAGGAACCCGACCTGTCTGACAACCCCAAAGACGAATGAATCCAGCTCTAAGAGATATTGTGAAGGAAGAAGTACAGAAACTCTTAGATGCTTATTTTACCTATCTTATTTACGAGAGTTAGTGGGTCTCTCCATTAGTGCTAGTACTTAAGAAAGATGGAAGATGGCATATTTGTATTGATTATTGAGAATTAAACAAATCCACTCTTAAAGATTATTTCCCTCTCCCTTTCATTGACCAGGTGCTTGATACCCTTGCAGGAAAGAAATATTTTTCCTTTTTGGATGCCTTCAGTGGTTATAACCAGATACAGATTGCACCCAAAGATCAGGATAAAACTAATTTTACATGTCCATGGGGTACATTTTCTTATAAAATTCTTCCCTTTGGTTTATGTAATGCCCTAGCTACCTTTCAAATGGAAGTCCTAGCCATTTTTGGTGATCTAGAATTTGTAGAAATTTATATGAATGACTTTTCTATGTTTGGTGATTCTTTTCAGGAAGCTCTCAAAAATCTGGAGAAAGTACTTCTTCGTTGTCAGGAAGCCCATCTTGCCTTGAGTGACAAGAAATGTAGATTAATGTTCAAAGCGGGAGTGGTACTTGGCCATTTGATTTCTAGTAAAGGTATCCAGGTTGATCCAGCAAAGATTGAAATCATTCTGCATCTTCCTGCACAAAAAACTCAAAGGGAAGTAAGAAGTTTTTTAGGACATGCTGGTTACTATAGAAGATTCATTATAATTTTTTCTAAGATAGTTGCCCCTCTTTTCCGACTTCTAGCTAAGGATAGTGAATTTTCTTGGAGAACAGGTTGCCAATGGTCTTTTGAAACAATGAAGGAAATATTAGTACATGCACCAATTTTGAGAGGTCCTAACTAGTCCTTTCCTTTTCACATTTCCTCTGATGCTTCAGATTTGGCTATTGGCACAACTTTAGGACAAGAGGAAAATAAACAATCCTATGCTATTTATTATATTAGTAAGAATTTGTCTTCCATTGAATTAAATTATACAGTTACAAAGAAATAGTTTTTAGCTATAATTTTTGCAATTAATATGTTCAAGCACTATATTATAGGATATGAAGTATTTGTACATACTGATCATTTTACGATTAAATATTTGATGAACAAGCCATTGACTAGGGGTAGAGTGACTAGGTGGTTACTATTATTGTAGGAATTTAATATTACTATTGTTGATAGACCAGGAAAATCTAGTGTTATAGAGATTTTCTTTCTAGATTAAATAATCCTGGTGAAGCAACTCCTGTTAATGATGATTTTTGGGATGAACATCTTTTTGCTATGTCAACAAATTCTCCATAGTTTTCTAACATTTCTAATTACTTGGTTACTAGGAAAACACCACCCCACTTGTCTGCTCATGAAAAGTGGAATATAATTCAGAAAAGTGCTGCATACTCCTGGATTCAAGGAGATCTCTTTTACACTGGTCCAAATCTGATTATCCGTAGGTGTGTAAGAGAGGAGGAAGTGTTTGACATATTGAAATCTGCTCATGATGAACCTTGTGGAGGCCACTTTGTTGATAAGCAGACTGCATATAAAATATTGCGTGCTGGTTACTTTTTGCCTTCCTTGTTTAAGGATGCCAAACAGTATGTTAGACGATGTGATAGCTGTCAACGAATGGGCTAGTCTAATCAAACCAATGAAATGCCTTTATGCCCTCAAGTTATGATTGAGCCATTTGAAAAATGGGCTATTTATTTTATAGGGCCAATAAATCCAACGTCATTAAGTAAAAAGAATATCTTGGTTTGTACAGATTTTGTTACAAAATGGGTAGAAGCTAAAGATGTTTCCTTTGCTATAGAAAAATTTGTTGTTGATTTTCTTTTTACTGAAATCTTTACTAGATTTGGTGTGCCTAGAGAAATTTTTTCTGACAATGATCCATAGTTTATTTCTAATTTGGTATAGGGTGTGATGGAGCAATACAAGATCTGACACATGAATTCCACGTCATATCACCCGCAAGCAAATGGCCAGGTGGAATCCACAAACAAAGTGATCGAGCCCATTCTTACAAAGACAGTAAATATGCATCGGAAAGACTGGGCCGACAGATTACCAGAAGCTTTGTGGGCATACAAAACCACTTGGAGAAATAGCACGGGACATGCACCATATGAGCTGGTATATGGCAAACAAGTTCTGTTACCAATTGAATTCTAGATTAAAACTTTCAGAACTACAGTTCAGTTAGGACTAGATCTCTCTAAGGCGCAACAACAACGTCTTCTCCAATTAAATGAGTTAGATGAATTTTGTAGGGATGTTGTTCAACAGAACATACTAATACAGTAGCAACACAAAAGGTGGCATGACAAGTCTATTTAGAAAAAGCAATTCCAACCAGGTGATTTTGTGCTCCTTTATGATTCTAGATTTAAAATTTTTAAAGGGAAATTCCATACATGTTGGATGGGACCTTATGAAGTGATTCGAGTATTCGAGAATGGAGCAGTAGAAGTTAAAATTGTTGATGGAAAAAATTCAGTATTCTTGGTAAATGGACACAGATTAAAGAAGTATTTTCAGCCACTTACCAGGAAAGATTTTACACAGCAAGTCCAACAAAAATTCAGGATGGTAGTGGTGAATGGTAATACCAACCTTTTGAAAACATGAATTCTTCTTCTTCTTAAAAAAAATAATACAAAAAAAAAAGTAAAGAAAAAAAACATTTTCCTGTAATTATGAAAATCAGTTCGCTGACATCATTGCAGAAGGATCAACCTGAAAACCAGCTTGCTAGAAAGAACATAAAAAAATTCTAATAAAAAGAAAATGTTGCTTGATCTTTAGATATGCTAGCGACCACCAAGTAAAATAAGGTTCAACAGAACCAACCTTTATACAATTGGGGTAATTAGCATGGATATTTTTATTCAAGTAATGCTTAATTTTCACTATAGTTATTTTTTCCTTGCAGCAATGCAGGCAAACCTTCCAGAAAATTTTCTGCCTTTCTTCATATACCACTTTCATAATATTCCCTCAGTTTCCTTCTTCAATCCCAGAATGTTTAACCTTCCCATATTCTTCTGAATTTACCTTATCCGTTTCGTAAAAACCCCACTTTACCCTTGAATTTTTTTCCCTATCCCACTTCTATTTATTCCCTCTTGTGGTACTATTCCCGAAATCCCTGTAACAAAATTCCTTCCCATTTTGAAATTTTCCTTTCCCACTTCTTTGTTCCCTCATGAATTCATTGCAAGATCTCGTGCACAAAGAGCAAAAGGATGTGCTCCGAAGCATAAAAAAAGGGCGAAGAAAATTTCCAGTATAAATTGAGGAAGCCATGTTGGAAGTCCAACCTATATTTTACTTAAATTCCCTGTTCTTTTTTCAGATATTATGCTTGCACTAGTGCAAGCATGTCATCCTATATAATAATGCAAGCAAAATAACATGGTTTAAGCGGTAGAAGTAGACCGGTGCAAGCATGCACTCTGTCAGAAATATAGTACAATTTGTTCTCTTCATAGCATACGTCATAGAAAAGTGGTCATCATGAAAGTTTATAAGAAGTCCTTTTACTTAGTCGATGAGTACTTGTGCTATCATATTAACTAGGAGAAAATTATTTAAAGTACAAGGTGTTTTTAAGTTAAGAATCATGATCATTTTTTAATGAATGCTAAGTTCTTTTTTTGAATTATGAAGGAGTGCATAAGTGTTTAGCCGTTGCTCGGATATAATTGCCCTTTTCCACCATAATCCTAGATGTCCTTCACTCGTAATGATTACCTCACTTAGCCATTAAAACTTCACCGCAAGTAGCAATCCGTCATGATCTCAAAGATTTCATGCATCCATGGCTATTTCAGTGGAATGAATGGGTGATAATATGGAAGGGATGGTGGACGGTTGGATCCCCATCTATAAGAACCAATTTTCCCGCTGTTGCATGTAAATTCTCGACTGTTCATAATCATTAAGCAGCGATGCTGCCTGTTCGAAGCAAACCCTCATCTCTAAGTAGGGTAGAACACACCGCTGAGTATCACAATAGTCTTTCACTATTATGAGGCTCAATCTCTCTTCAGTTCTTGCAAAAGATTGACGGGCGCGACTGTGAAGTGGCCTTATAGTTTGCCAGAAGTTTCAAAAATGGCTAAGTAAAAATTGGGCTTCTAAAATTTGAAGCTAAGTAAGAGTTTATAGCAGCAACAATAGGCTTGGAAAATATTGCTGAGTAGTGGTTTAAAAATGAGAAACTAGAAAGGAAGTGATGGAAGCGTTTCGTTGTCAACAAGAAGATGGAGGTAGATTGAAAGGAAGGAGTTCCACAGTGCCCTGCTGGGACAGTGGCAGGACTTCCTTTTCACCCTACAAAAATTCGTAACCTATGAGTGTTGGAAATAATACTGAGAGGGGGGCACGTGAATCAGTATTATCAAGTCAAATATTCTTTTTTCAAAAAAAATTGTATACGCTACTTCAGTTAGTTAAACCTACGTACATACGCAACTATGCAGAAGGAAACCCGCGTATACAAAGCAAACTTTTAATTTACTTTATCTTTCAGATGATGATTGTTAATCTGTGATGCATAATCAAAAAACCAGTAACCAGAGACAGTAAAATAGAGTAGAAAGACAATCACACACAAGAACACAAGATATAAGGTGGAAACCCAATGTGGGTGAAAACCACCTGCTGCAATTCGTCTCTATCTTCTTTTAAATTAGAAACTTCTTTTACAATGTACTGGTGCAGTCCTTTACCAGTACGCAGGCTGCAACCTGCAGAGAGCTACCACCCTCTCTCGTTCTCCAGCTTCTCCTGGAAGGGAGCTACAACCCCCTTTTTTCTCTTGCACTAGCCAAGATACTAGTACTTAGGTGCTGACCTACAGAAGGCTACAACCTTCTCTTTCTTCCAGGGACCACGTTTCATAAATTTTCAGACTGGATCCATGAACATCAATCAATCATCAATAATTTCTCCATCAACCAATCTCCTTTCACTAATTAGATCTGAAACAAGTAGATACTTCTCTGACAGCTGTACCCAAAGCACAGTACCAGAAACCACACACCAAAATCTGAACCCAGAACACTGCAACAGAAGCAGCAAGATCATAGTTTAAAACATATACGCTACTTTATCAGCCTGAAACATGCATGCATACGCTTCTGCGTATGGAGAAACCTGCGTATACGTGTCTTGACTTCACTGAACCTGCGTGTATACGCGCCTTCGCTTCATTGAACCTGCGTACAGATCTATAAAGGATAATTCACTCTTTCAGATATTCAATCACTAATCAACCCAGATTATCAGACTTATAGTCAAGCAAGCACCACATCTAGCAGATCAAAATCATACAAAGATACTATCATTCAAGCTTAAAGATTATGACCCATGAATAGAACTTATCCTTTTTGCGCTAAGGTTCCTCCTTCATTTAGATCCATATCTGCATCATAACCCAATTACCAATATACCAGCTCTATCACTTTATCAGATATTCAATCATAATTCAGATAATCATTTGCCACAAGATCTCTTTCCTCTTTTATAGTCTTAGGCCATCCACAATACCATGATCCAAAACCATAACATTTCAATACCATGAACCCAAAACTAGGGATCAACACATCTGACGAGACGCCGTGGTCCAAAATCATAGGTTCAAATCCTAAGGACTAACTACCATGGTCCAAAAGTGAGTTCCCCAACATATACGCACTTTTGTAACGTCTAACCCGCATGTATACGCGACTTTGTCTAGATGAACCTGTGTATATGGCTTTTCTTTCATTTTGAAAGCCTGAACTGAGATCTATTACCAAAGAGAGTTGCCATCAAGGACAACACCTGTGCCATAGCTCCAAACCTGTGCCATAATGACAACATGCAATTGTCTGTCAAGAGTTATGGCATTCTACCAATCCAAGACATAAAATAGTCAAACATAAAAACCTGCAAGATCCCAATGCTAGAGTAATTCTTCCTTTGATCTTTTGTCCACATCAATGTTGTGTTTCCTATGGATATATGATACCTCCAACCTTCTAAAATATTTCTATAATTGATGAATTCTTTGTTGCCAAGGATTTACTTGCTTGGACATTATAAATTCAAGAATGAGCCAAAGCCCAATTAATCATGCTTTATTATCGGTTCCAAGACCCAACCCTAGGCTAAGAAGGAAAATGTGATTGTTGTTTAAGTGAAATTTAACTCCCACTTCACATACAAGCTTGACATGACTTTTGACTCGATCAAGGAAGGCCCAAGCCTTCGAAATATCTATCCTTTGTCCAATTGGAATTTCGCTCTTCTTCTTAAGGCTGGAAAGATTCTCTAAAGTTGGGTTTTTTTCCATTCAGTGAGGTTTTTATCACTTATCAATATAAATAATTTATTAATATTATCCATACCTTTATCCTTAACATCTTTATAATTTGATAAAATACTTCAAAATTATCCTCTCTCTTTTTCCTTTCCATAATGTGTATTTAAGAAAATAAACTTAGAGAAATCTAACATGTTTGTACTTCAAGATTTTAATAATTTGAAAAAAACTACATAAAATAAAATAAAATATTCCATTTTCTCAAATTCTTAGGAAATTTTTTTTTTGACATATTTTAAAATAAACTTTATCTAAAATTTAATTGAAAATTGAAAATTTCAAATATTATAATCTCATTTAAAAAACATGTCACATGGGCAAGAAAAACAAATTACATATATCTATATTCAAACGTGAAAACTTTAAGATAAACAAAGTTACGCACATACTGTATTCAAACTTATAAACTTTTAAGAGAAACAAAATCAATATAGTTGTCATCTAGCAGTTTACATATAGGTGGTTACACGTTCGAGATTATTTACACCAAAATAAAACCAACCAGGGCTTCTAGATGCCAAACCATCTCAATCCACAACCAAATTGATTTCACCTATACGGTCCAGAAATCACTAACAACAACCAATTCGGTCTCTACCCAAGATTTCTAGGTTTCTAGTAAATAGTAACTCAACCCACAACCTCCAAGGAATCCAAGATGTTCTGGGGCTCCAAAGCATTTGTCCCAACCCACAGGCTCCAGGGACTAGTAACTCAACCCAAAACCTCCAAGGAACCCAAGATGTTTTAGGGCTCCAGAGAATTTGTTCCCACCCATAGCCATATGGAATTAGACAACTATTTAGAAAATCCAAAAGGGGAACCCACTACACCATGGCTATCGAATAAAGGACAAGGTAAGGTTGAAACCACTGTCAATTTAGACAAATGTCCATGCCAATGACATCACATTAGTAGAGAATCACATGCATATACCATGCATATAAAAACAAGGAGATCACACATGCAACATGTTACGTGTAAAGTAATTTGGGGTTAGTTATTGATCTAATTGTCTCCTTGCGCTCCCTTGTTTTCCTTTGATTTCCATTTTCTTTTTTATTTTCCTTATTCCAAATCCAAGTGAATACTAGAGTTCTCCAAGAATACTCTAAGTGTGCAAGAGTATGAGAGAATGGAAGGAGAGAACCAAAACTGAACTGACAAAAGTTGTAATGACCAAAAAGTTGTGAACTCTTTCAGTGATGCCTTTTTATTATTGATGTATCATTTTTCTTCATTTTCCTTCAATTTTACTCTAATTTCCCTTACATGAACATTTGTGTCTCTTCACCTTCCTTTTCTCCTATTTTCCTTTATTCCTCATAATTAAATTCCAATTATTGCCTCTTTTTCCATTGTCAATTTCCATAGCCTTTATTAAACCACAAGTGATTCCCACTTTAATGTTTTCCCACCACTCAACTTGGAATACGTGTCCCAAAACCTTGGTATTTTTTTATTTACATGAAAAATAAACCGAGGACATTTACAGGGTAGCCTTTTTAAGTAGTTCAGTATGGTCGCCATTGTAAATCACATGTTTTGAAAAAGTTTGTAGAATTGATGAGGTGTGTAACATCACTTGTGTATGTGACATGGTGATATTTTGGCCTTTAGTTAGATTGTAAGGGGTATGGCTCTATTGAAAAATCGACCATGGATGTGTTCTAAAATATTGGAAAGTATGATCTTGTTGGGCCTTGCAAAGTTGGACTTGTATTGACAGATATAAATTTGCATATGGATATAGCTATCAGTTTCATCACTTATGGCTCCGAAGTACAAAGGTGAAGGAGAAGAAATTGCGTCCTTTCATAGATTTTTTTTATGTAGATCAATATTGTGGTATTGTTTATAATTTTGGAAGACCAAAAGTCCTTTAGTGGGGAGGCATGATCCAGGTGGATCCGTAATGGTCCAAAAATAAAATTCCTTGGATTATTGTGAAACCAGTGTTAGATGAAAGAGCTCATCACAATATTTCCAATGGCATTAACAACGCCTCAATCAAACTTTGTATGAGAAAGTTATGGACAGTCAATTTTTATGTCAAACTAATCAAAAATCAAAATCAACCAAGGTGCTACGTGGCACTCCCATAGGCTTCCACATGGCAGAAAAATCAGTAATCTTGATGGGAGCCACAAAGCTAATGTGTGAGTTCGATCAACAAACCAGGTAGACTCGTAAGCAAGTGACATGGTAGTACCACAAGTTGACACATGGAAAGTAGGTGGTAGGAGGTGGCATATGATGTTGACCAATGAGAGTTTGCCACATGGCCCAGTCACATGGTGCCAGATGCCACCTCAAATTAGGTCCAAGTGGCCTTGGTGTGGTGTAATCTCCATTTTTGTCTTATTTGCATGGTTTGGGGAGTCGTTACAATGTGGGCATACATTTACCATATATTATGTGTTTTGAAAACTATCTTAAATCCAAAATTGGGCTTTAAAACTATATTAAAGAAAAATTGGGAGTCCATGGGTTTTGAACCCAAACCCTCCCTAAGAAAAAGTAACTTAAGATGGCTATGTCAACCATTGTGCCAACCACAAAATTTTCCTTTTTCACCCTCACACTTTGTTATAAAGTGCCATTTGAATGGTTCAAGGGGAACCATGTAGAATGCATGAGAGAGAAGGACATAAACAGGCTAATGCAGGAACAAATATCGAAAATATTTTAGCAATATTCCCAAAGCATATTTTAGGGAATATTCTTAGAGAATATTTTAAAAATGTTCCCATGCAGAATCTTTGAGGAATCTAAAAAATTCCCCGTGGGGCCAAAATTGACAGTGGAATAATGAAGTTGAATTTATACTCATTTTAACAAAAATTTCGTAAGGATGGAAATCGTATAGTCAGTTTTTGCATATGGATAGTGGAAATGAGGGGTCATGGCAGAAACCCACCACCATCGTTAATTGTTGGGCACAAATACCGAGACAATATGCACTTGCCAAAAGTAGGTCATGTTTACAGTGAGAAGCGTTGAGAAATGTAACTATGGTCATTCTTCATAATTGTTATTCTACTTATATAATTATATATTTTAATGTAAAAAGAAGAAAAACAATTTTTTTTATAGGCATGCCTTTCATGCTCAAGTGAATTAGGTCAAGCATGTCATTCATGATTCTAGGGCTTGTCAAGTCAAAATATTATTTGAGAGTCATTTTCATGTGTATAAGACCCTAATGAGCATTTTGTATCAAGAAAGAATTTGTTTTTGTGACAAAAGATTCCTCCAAGACCAAGTTGGCTTGTTCTAAAGAAGTCGGCCTAGAAAGGCCTATTCGACCACATGGAAAGGTATATATAGAAGTGATTTTCATCCTCATACAGAATCCATAACACACAAGTTTGATTTGAAACAAAAGGAAGAATAAAGGAAGTACGAAGATGCTAGAAGGCTAGAAGAAACCATTGCGAGAAAGGAGAGACACAGATCTGATCCATTTCAACTCATACATGTGATATTTTTAAGGTTTCTAATGCAACTATAGGTTTTGTTGTAGCGGCTGCAACACCCTCCAAAATTTTGACCTACACTCAAACTTTGGAGCCTACTGTGGATCTTGTGATTAGTCATTCCTTAGTCTCTTATTGGTCAATTGATGATTTCAAGCTCCCTTATTGGATCTTATGAGTCATTCACACTTTTATCTTATATAACAAGTGTCATCTTCAGGCATGGGAATTATCGCTTTTCATGCAAAGGGGAGTTTTAGTTTTATTTAAGGGGAAATATTTGTGAAAATGACTTGTTCTTGTCATAAAGATATGTTTCACACTCATTTCCAGAGTTTCATGCACTATTACACAAGTGATGTCATTATCCTCAGAAGGTCCATTGTCAGAGCCACACTTGTCGTAAATTGTCACAAAGGTTGTTGCATTTAGGGAAGTATGTTTTCATATGTTTCGAATGATCTATGTTGTATTTCCAAGTGTGTGGTCATATTCAAGTTCTATCATTCTTCACATCAGTTCCACTGATTCCACACAACCAACTTTCATAGGATTCCTAACAACCTAGCCTCATCCAACCTTCCTAAAATGCGCACTTCACATATTCAACCTTCAAGACATTTCCTTGACTCCTAAAACTACACAATGCACATAAATCTTAGCCTCCCAAAACTGCGTAGTTCTTTCCCTCAAGCCTCTTAGCTTCCCAGTCTGCCTTGCCTCCTGAAACTATGCAAATTGTCCTCGCAACGCCGCATACCACAACAACAACTTCTTGCTTGAACTACACAAATTTTTCCCTTAGTGAGCACTGCACAAATTTTTCCCTCAGTGGGCACTATTCATAAATTCCCTTAGTCTGGCATGAGTTTCACACTATGTAGTCTCAGTGATCAAAATTGACCCTTGGCTGCTTGAACTACACAATTACATAGTCACTGGGTCTTATGCCCTAACCTATCACTCATACCCAACCCAATTCATGAATCCAAGTTCTCTATCTTAAGCTAGGGGTTTTCAGATTGATGTCATCTCGTCATGAGTGAGTTGCAGATGTAGGTACTCTCTTACACTATGGCAAGATGATGATGAAGGAGATGAAGAAGGAGGACATGCTAGATGACACTTAAGGAGCCAAGGAGAAAAGATAATCATTAGATAAGAATACTAAGGAAACCTGGGGTATGATAGAAGATCAAAGATCAAGACCTAATGAAGACTCCATCTGATTCACAACCCTTTGGAGGGTAGGTTCATTGTTCGTTCAATTTCCATTTGAACTAGTACTGATCAGAATATCAACATTTATGTGTTATTTTGTTTTTAAAGTAAGTTGATGTATGTTTAAAATGTGGAATATCCTCCAAAGAGGAAAAACATAAATGAGTTTAATTTACCGAAGAATTTCAATGTAATATTTTAATAAAATTTGATTTTTTCTAAAAAGTGAGAGGTATTTTATTTAACAAGTTTCCAAGGCATTTTTACTTGCAAATTTATAGTTGTAGAGATGGTTATTTTAACAAATTTACAAGGAGTAGATTATTGGTTTTATGGTTTTGATAAGTTAAAAGTTTATTAAAATAGAAGATATTAAAAATATTTTGAAATTATTAGGATTAGGGGTATTTTATTTATTAAATTGGATATATAATAGAGATTTTTGGTGACTATGGTGGATTGTTGGAATTTTGATTTAGTTATTGTAATTTAATGTTTAGTTAGAAAGTGATTTATAAAGTTGATGGACATATCAATGTTTGTCATCCATTTGAGTTATATTGCTACGCTAATTCCAATCTGTTTCTTTTGTGAGGTAAATTGTATTTCCTTCTAAATAGTGGATTCCATGTTAATATTGAAAAATATTACATCAATACCTCACTAAGGAGACTGGACCAAAACTAAAAGGTCACTCACTGTAGAGAGGCAGAAAAAAAATAGAGTACTCAGATAGCCCAAATTTAACATACAAAAAGCCAAAAGTAGTCTAAATGGCCTTGGAAGTGGATAGTAGGAACAAAAAACCATTAGAGTTGAAGCATGACATAAACTAAGCAGAAGGATCAAAATCCATGGCTACAACCTAGATGGGGTCTTTTTTGTTACATGGATTGCCTCAAGGTGGGATTAAGATACCAAGGTGTTGTTCAATGTGCTCCATCTATCAGTATATGTCCTTTAGATGACAATATATATGCTCAAGTGAATGAAGGAAATCCACTCGATGCTCATGCCAATCCAATAAGGTTCTACCAAGGAGGAAATGCATGTGCCAATATAAATCAACTTTGTACATATAATAGTTGAAGCATCCACGAGTATGCCCAGTGTCTAGTACCCAATCATCTATCTCAATAAGTACCTTTGTTTCTAAGGGTTTGAGTCTGTTAGAGGTTCATTTCTTCTCAGTATAGGTTAATTCCTCTTGGATGGGGCACGATGTGACTTTAGTTTGAGTCTGTGAGAGGTTCTTTTCTCCTCAGTATAGGTTAATTCCTCTTGTATGGGGCACAATGTGACTTCACATAAATGGGTAGTGGTTTCCTCTAAGCAATGGTACAAGCATCTGCTGCTTCGTCGGGCTTGTTATTGATAATAGGTCGCTCCCTTGCAAAAATGGGTGCATTGAAAAGGCAAGGAGGAGGCATTATCAAGAAGAAGAATGTAGAGGGTCAAGGGAGGGGAGACAAGTGGTACATGAAGCCTGGGGGAAACCACGTAGAAGGGAAACAAGGAAGAGAGATAGCTCTACTAGTGCCATAGTGAATGGGAACCACTAATAGTGTCATGGGTAGAAGGTAATGGAATCAACTAGAGAGCGGTGAAGCGGAAATAATAAGGCCAATTGGAGTCATAGACCAATGGCTAAGGTCACAAAGTAGAAATTATGGTATGTGAGTGTAAAGAGAGTAGGGTCGATTAAAAGAAAATATAGAGAGAAGCACATAAGGGAAGGAAGAAGACCAAAGAACCAAAGCGAGAGTACAGATACAAAAAATATTGCCAAGCCAAGAGAAATCTAGTGAAGATGCATCCAAAGCCTTTTACTAGTAGCAATGAGTATATGAACTTTGATTGTCTGGGACCCTAAGCACAGGGAATTTGGATGGTCATCTAACCTGCAAGAGGAAGGAAAGTGCAAAAGAAACTAAAGGCTCTAGGAAGTATGGAAATTTTCACCTACACTATAGTACCACAAAGAGAAAGTAGGAGTGACTCCACTGAAATGGTAGTTTCCCAACAAGTGATGTCAATTTTTTCCATGTCGAAGCACAAAGGAGCATAATAGTGGAGAATGAAAATTGAACCTATCACACACCACCAAAGGTGAGACAAAATAGTTGTGCTTACCACTGTCTATTGCGAATTTGAGCTTGGTCTGGGAGAAAAATGTGCAAATCCATGGCCAAAATCATTGTCGGCTAATACTTTGCATGACGATTAGAGTCCTAGCTCACTGATTGTTTGTAGGGATTACAATTAAGATCTGAGTGTGGGGCGCCGAAGGAATTGATGTTTTAAATGGTGATTATCATGCAACTAGATTGAAAAATTCATATTTTCCACAAGAGCATGCTACCACGTCCCCTGGTCCTTTGGCTAGGAAGGATTAAGGAGTTTTTTTTATTAAATTTGACATAGAATAGGGATTTTTGGTGACCAATAGAATTTTGGTGGAATGTTATAATTTTGATTTAGTTATTATAGTTTAATTTTTAGTTATAAATGATGTATAAAGTTGATGGACATATCAATGTTCGTCATCCATTTGAGTTATATAGCTATGCTAATTTTAATTTGTTTCTTTTGTGGGGTAGATTTTATTTCCCTATAAATAATGAATTACATGATAATACTAAAAATTCTTACATCGATCTTTCACTAGGGAGACTGAGTCGAAGCCAAAAGTTCACTCTTCTTAGAGAGGCAAAAGAAAATAGGTTGTATGGTAGTTCAAATTTAACATACAACAACTTAAAAACTAGCCTAAATGACCATGGAAGTGGATAGTAGGAACAAAAAACCAATAGAGCAAGGGCATGATATAAAATAAGAAAAAGGATCAAAATTCATCGTTGCAACTTGGATGGGATCTTTGTTGTCACTTGGAAAGCCTCCAGTTGGGGTTGGGATACCAAGGTGTTGTTCAATGTTCTCCATCCTTTGGTATAGTTCCTTCATATGGTGATGCATATGCTCAAGTGAATGTATGATCTCCACCCGATGCTTGTGCCAATCCAATAAGGTTCTACCAAGGAGGAACTTCATGTGCCAATATAATTCAACTATGTGCATACACTGGTTGAACCATTCACAAGTGTGCGTAGTGCCCAGTACCAAATCTTCCATCTCAATAAGTACCTATGTTTCTAAGAGCTAGAGGCTATGAGAGGTTCCTTCCTCCTCATCAAAGGTTCGTTCCTATTGGAGGGGACCCAATGTGAATTTGAAGAAACACAAGGTGGTTTCCTCCATACATTGGTGTAATCATGTGTTGCCTCAGTGGGCCTACTCTTGATAATAGGTCGCTCCCCTGTGGACACATGTACACTGATGAGGCATGGGTGAGGGGTTAGAAAGGAGAATAAACTAGAGGGTCGGGGAAGGGAAGACAAGAGTTGTAGAAAGCTAGGGGGAATCCACATGGCAAGGACATAAGAAGGAGAGACAATGCAATAAGAGCTAGAGCCATTGGGAACAACCAATAGTGTCCAAGGTAGAAGGTATGGGATTCAACATGAGGATGGTACGTCAAAAAAAAAGGTTGAGGGAAGTATGGAAATTACCATCTACTGTAGTAACATAGAGCGAAAGTAGGAGAAACTCCATAAAATGGTAGTTTCCCAACAAGTTATGCTGATTTTTGCCAAGTTGGAGTGCAGATGAGCATAAAAGTAGAGAATTGTAATTGAAGCTATCACAAGCCACTATTCAAAGTTGAGCTTCGTATGGGGAAAAATGCACAAAGGCATGGCCAAAAGCACTGTCTCCTAGTACTCTGCATAACTTATGTCTTAGTTAATAATTTTTTCATGGATTACAATTAAGGCTTGAGTGTAGGGTGCTCAAAGTATTGATGTTTTGAATGAAAATAAACATGAACCTAGCTTGAAACATTCATATTTTCCATCAGGTCATGCTACCATGTCCCCCAGTCCTTCGACTAGGTGGGATTAAGGGTTTTAAATTTATTAAATTAGACATAGAAAAAGGAATTTTGGTGACTAGTAGAATTCTGATGGATTGTTGGAAATTTGATTTAGTTATTGTAGTTTAATTTTTAGTTAGAACAGGTGTATAAAGTTAATGGACCTATCAACATTCGTCAACTAAAATAGTTATATATCTATGCTAATTTCAATGTTTTTTTTTATGTGGGGTAAATTGTATTTCCTTTTAAATAGTGGATTACATGATAATACTAAAAAATATTATGTCGGCTTCTCATCAGGGAGACCATAACAAAGCCAAAATTTCACTCTTTTTAGAGAAACTAAAGAAAACAAAGTATTGAGAAAGTTCAAATTTAACATACAAACACTCAAAAGTTGGCCTAAACAACCTTAGAAGTGTATAGTAGGAACAAAAAACTAAGAGTAGAAGCATGAGATAAACTAAATAGAAGGAACAAAATCCATGGTTGCAACTTGGATGGGGTATTTATTGTTACTTGGAATGCCTCTAGTTGGGATTGGGATACCAAGGTGTTATTCAATGTGCTCCATCCATCAGTCCAAATCCTTCGTATGGTGATGCAAATGCTCAAGTGAAAGTAGGAAATCCACTCAATGCTCATGTTGATCCAATAAGTTTTTTCCAAGGAGGAAATTCATGTGCCAATATAAATCAAATATGTGCATATATTGGTTAAATAAATTGTGAGTGTGCTTAGTATACCGTACCCAATCTACCATCTCAACAAGTACCTTCTTGTCCAAGAGTTGGAGTCTGTGAGGGGTTCCTTCCTCCTCATCACACATTAGTTCCTCCTGGATGGGGCCTGGTGCAAGTTTGTGAAAATAGGTCATGGTTTCCTCTAGGTGGTGCTACATGCATATGTTTCCCCAATCGGCCTTCTCCGGATAGTAGGTCACTCCCTTATGGACGTGGGCACATTGACAAGGCATGGAGGAGGGGTTAGAAAGGAGAAGAAAGAAAAGGGCCAAGGGAGGGAGATAGGAGTTGTAGAAAATTGAGGGGGAAGCCATGTAGTAGGGACATGAGGAGAGAGATAGTGCAACAAGAGCCATAGCTAGTGGGAATTTCCAACAATGTCCAAGGTAGAAGGGAAGGGAGTTGGCTAGAGATAAGCAGAGCAAAAAAAATAGAGTCGACCAAAGATGTAGACCTGTGGGTAAGGTCATAGAGAAAAAACCATGTTATGTTAGCATACAAAGAGTACGATCGATCAAAATAAAATAGAGAGAGAAAATAAAATGGGATGGAATAAAACCAAAGAATGAAAGAGGGAACTATAGAAATTTCACCTGGACATCAAACTGATAGATGCAATGTACTAAAGCATAATACTTGATCTAGTTCTAAAAAACATTAAGTGGAAGCATAATCGATTTCATGAGCAACATCAAGCATAAACACATATAACTGATCAAGAGAAATAATCAACCATAACACAAGATATATCACTAGGGAAAGCACCAGCATAAAACCCCAACACTGTATTATCAATCAAGTGGAAATCCTCTTCTGTTTACAAAAAGAATCAGCTCAAGAGCTATCTTGTACTCTCTGCAATCAAAAGATGAAGACCATAGACTCCCTAGGCCTCAATATATAGGCCACAAGTCCTCCAATCTCCTATATTACGTATTTCTCTTGGAAGTAGATCCTTCTCCATGCAAGGAATACTTACTAGAAATATCGAAGCATCTGATAGTACACTGTCCCTCATCTAATCTCAACTGGGTCTTTGTCTAAATTGACATGCATCAGTTATCCATGAGGGAATGCTCAATTATCTGAAATAATAGTTGTCACATGCATGCAAGCATTAACAAACTATATTTCATTAATTTAACAACTTGTTAAATTAATCTAACTGGACTTGACTAAGTTAAACTAAGTCAATTGATCCTCCCATTATAGAACTCATACTTGATTCCTCAATCAGTGGAGAAAATCAAGGATAAATTCCTCAATCAGTGGGACAACTAATTGCATGTTCTCACAAAGACTTCTAGTTTAATTTTCCATAACTAATTAACTTATGGAGATTAATTAATTAATATTTTAAACTGCTGTTAAGACCAAATTCGTTTTTACTTCCTATAGTTAGACTAGCGACTGCTAAAAATAGGAAGGGACCCAGAAATGCTACTTTTAGAAGATTCTATTTTTAATAATTTCACCTCTCACCCAAGGTGGCCAAAATGCTCATTGGCCAAACTGCTATTTTTAGAAGTGCTATTTTCAGCAGTTCTATTTTTAGCACTTTCTAAATTTAGCATTTCTTGTTGCACACTTTTCAACACTCCCTCTCAACAAGAAAGGCTTCCTCTCGAACCCAATCCTGTAACTCTAGAATGTTCTACATGCAACACATCTACCAAGTGTGGTTGCTCTAGCAACACTCGGAACAAAAAACTCCCAACTAACCACTCTGTTGGGCTAGAAACATACTTTGATGCTGAAGCTCTACCTGCTGCTGACAAGTGCTCCCTCTCTGACTTTTGTGCTACTGCAACATCTCCATGCATCTTGCACCATTGCACCCTTCTATGTGCTACCATGCACTGTGCAACACACTTGTGCCTCTCGCATTGCTGCAGCCTGCATGCTCTGCACTGTCCTTGGATTCCCTACACTGTAGCTCTCTCTGCCGCTCCATCCGCATCTGTCTCTACCTAATCAATCAGCTCCTACTACTCTACATCGGGGATCCCGTAGCAAGGTCTCATCCAAGTGGTTGGGTACCTCAAGGATCTTGCCCCTCCTCCTTGGGACGATCACTCTACATCGCCCCACCTCCTACCTAGAACTATGGCTGCATGTGATCCCTCTGCCCACCTGGCTTGAAGTTTCCCCCTGCTGGAGGTCTCTACATGAGTAGATGTCTTTACTCAATCTCCTCTCATCTTCCCCTGTTGTGGCTGCTTCACAACCTCTTGAATTTGTTGCACCAATCGTGGCTCCTCCACAATTGTCTGAGACTTCTTTTGGCTCTGCATGTTGAGAGGTAATTTACTCTCCCTCTCAACCACCAAGTATCTAACCTTTGCCTTGCTCCTCAAGGGTTTGCATGCATCTTTTACCTCAAGTGCATACAGGTTCTTGGCTAGCACACCAATCTATTTCCACTTTCTTGCTGATATCTCCCTCATCCGAACTCCGATTCAGCCGATTTTTTCTTTTATTTTGGGTATTTTTCTGCAAGGAATCCAAATATGCTATTTATTTCTGAAAATTTTGTACAGAAAATTTCAGATCTTCTCTGCAACTCTCGGCCCAAAACTCAAAACTTTGAAATCTCCTCTCAGTATACTGTTCTCTCCTTGATCACCTGTGCTCTAATACCATGTAGAAATTTCACCTGTAGATCAAACTGATATATGAAATGTACTAAAGAATAATACTTGATCTAGTTCTACAAAACATTAAGCGGAAGCATAATTGATTTCATGAGCAACATCAAGCATAAACACATATAACTGATCAAGAGAAATAATCAACCATAACACAAGATATATCACTGGGGAAAGCACCAGCATAAAACCCCAACACTGTATTATCAATCAAGTGGAAATCCTCTTTGTTGAAAATAATATTGAGAGGGGGGGGGTAAATCAGTATTATCTATTTCTTTTAAAAAATCTTCCTTATTTACACTTTGAATTATTTTTGCATATCAGTACCATAAAATAATGAGCAAGAAAAACAGACAGTCACATCAAAGAACACCAGATATAAGGTGGAAACCCAATGTGGGTGAAAACCACCTGTTGTAATATGTCTCTATCTTCTTTCAAATTAGAAACTCCTTTTACAATGGTCTTGTACTGGTGCAGTCCTTTACCAGTACGCAGGCTGCAACCTGTAGAGATCTACAACTCTCTCTCATTTTCCAGTCTCTCCTAGAAGGGAGCTACAACCCCCTACTTCTTTTCTTTCAAGGACCACTTTTCATAAATTTTCAAATTGGATCCATAAACATC
>APFE031257880.1:0-46388 GCA_000404065.3 Pinus taeda
CAGGTTTTCCAAAAGCTGTAAAAGAAGAAATACAGCAGCCTGCTGTCACATAAGAACTAGCAGGAGCAAAAAAAGAACAACATGTTGTCACACAAGAATCAGCAGGTTTTCCAATAGTTATGGAGGAAGACATGGTACCACCATGGCCCACCCAAAATATTGTAGAACAGAGATCCTTTATTGACGCTTATGCACAGATTGAAGTCACTGAACTCCACTGTGTCAAGGAATCATATGTACAGACTGAACTCACTGGACTCCACTGTGTCAAGGATGCCTATGCACAGACTGAAACCCCTTCTGTCAAAAATGCTCACACGGAGACCTCTAGCTTTCAACAGCTAAAGGATACATGGAGAATAGAATATGAGCTCTCACAAGGAAAGTCATTCCAACAGCAGAAGGCACTTTGGTTCAGTTATGCATATAGAAATTGGGATGCATTGGAATAGTCTAGAGCCCAGCATAAAGAAAATAAGGAGGTAAAATCTAGGCTATCCCATGCTTTTGATCTGCTTCAGAGGGTATTGGCTACAAGAAAGCCCTCTTTTAACTATGCAGTATTCTTGGGAGAACGCCTGGCATTCTTACAAATAAAAGCAATAAGAGATGGAAGACCGTACCAAGTTAATACACCTGACCAATTTATTGCAACATTCAAGGAAGCACCACATAATGATCAAAACTTGATTTGTGAACTCTATCTTCACAATGAGGCTATGCCTGAAGATAGAGCAATGAATATACTTCCTGTTTTTGGTGATATTCAATTAAGAGCATTCATCTCGTTTCTAGCTAATCAATTAACTTGGGAAAATGCCTACATGTCAGCAGAACATAATAAGAACAACTGCCTCCTGTGGATTCGAAATGAACCACACAATCCAGCCACTTTCATTGCACAACATCGGAATTATGTAAGTAATCTAGAATTGGCTGATCATATAAAGAAGTACAGGCAGGGGTTTTGCAGGATTGCCAGTATTATGTGAGAACAAAAGGGGCACTGGCTGTTGAAGCAAATAAGTTATTCTGGGAACATTGTCCCAGAGAAAGACAAGAATACCACCCCTACAACCCCCTAATCTCCAGGTAGCGATTTCACACATACCTTTTTATGTTAAATGTATGGAAAACTGTGCGGAGAAATGGATCGGCTACCATTTTCATTTCCCTCTCTTATGGTTACCGGGTTGGCAATACAAAGCTCATTATAAACTAACCAGGAAGGAGGAGGTAGCAGCATGGCAGCAGATACAGAATGTTCAGGGATTCAGAAGTAAGTTGGATAAAGCCTTCTCGAGCTACTCTATCAGCAACTTACACTGTTCATCCCAGTTCTCCGACTCAAATTCAGATTAAACGTTGCATGAGGACATGCAACCCTTTCAGTTGGGGGGGATGTTAGGACCCTGAATTGTCTATTTTTTACCCTACATTTTGCTATGATATTACTCTTTTTTACCTATGAATTGAAACCCTTGATATCATTCTTGAACCCATCATCCCAAGGTATGAAGTAACTCTCCTCATTTGCTATATGATTAATTATTCAACACATATTCATGTTATCTTTACAATTAATTAGCTAAGTCGCTGACAGTTGATTGGAATTGTTCAAAGTCCACAGAATCATGATTCACAGTTGCTGCAACACCAGGAACAGCAACTGTGCAGTTGCTGCAACACCAGAAGCAGCAACTGACTAAAGTGGGAAATGTCTTAATTCGCAACAACAACTGTCCGAAGCTGGCAAGACTATACTCGGCCGATGATGATAAAGCAGGATCAAGTCAATCCAGCCACACATGCGGGAACATCAGGAACAACACAAAGTATTTTAAGGATGGTTAAGATGTACCGAATCAGCAACAATAACAGAGTAACCGAAGATAGCATGAGGAATCCGAGGAGATAGACGGAGATCACCCGTTTTGCAATAGCGGAAAGAACCGATTAACCAAGGATGACAAAGATAATATATGGTTGTAACAGTATGATGTAACAGGAATCAATTTCCTATTTTTGTACAGAAGAATTAAACTGTAGAACAATCTATTGTAATAGATGTCTCCTCTATAAAGAGGAGGCATCTACAGTTAAAAAGCTAGCGCGTGATACTGAACCATTGTAGTGCTGAAGGTCTGAACTTCTGTTGTAATTGAACTCTTAGCAGATGAATAAAGTTTTTCTCTGAGCATTTCAATTTAAGTATTTGTGTGCAGGGGAATCTTGTGAGAGGGACAGGGCCCACCTTCTTCACAAGATTCACCCATTCCTTTCCTGTTAAGTGTGTGTTAATTCTGTATGTCTTTAGCCTTGCTTCTGGTATTTTCCTTTTGCTGATACGTTGTTCCTTTAATCGATTGGCGCTGTGAGAAGTGTGTCACCGGTGAATAGGATTTTGGTGTGTATTGGCGACTGATCACAGAGGCAGGTGTTGGGCATCCTTATTTTGAGGACAGGGTCCTAGTCCTCTGTTACAAACAACCATCATTTTTCTGCAGATTTGTTACCTTTACTTAATCTCATTTCATTTCTGCAATAGTTTCAGACTGCTGTAACATAGAGTAAGTGTCTGATAGGAATTAGATTTGTTTTACTATAGCTTCTAATGCTTTTGAAATCAAAGTACATGCAGTACGCGGTCACCTTTGAAATAAAAGGACTTTCCCGGGTTGACAAATTAATGTGGTACTCGACTGTTAATCAATAACAATTCGAGCGACCAACATCGACCACCCTATACCTGTCATCTGCCACCTGCCCATCCAAAACCTCACATGCTAATCTGTCCTTGGAGTACTCTACTAAGAGTTGAGCCCTCCAATCTGTATCCAAGCTCATAAGAGACAACATGGCTAGTCTATGTGAAAGGGCATCTACTACCACATTGTTCTTACCTTTGACATACTCAATGTCAAAGTCATATGTTTGGATCTTACTGATCCACTTCTACTGCCTCTCTTGTAGCTACTTCTGCTCCAAAAAGAACTTGAGGCTGTTGCGATCAGTCCTCACCTTGAACCTGTTGCCTACCAAATACTGTCAGTACTTATCCAATGCATGCATGATGGCCAGCATCTCCTTGTCGTATATGGAATACAACCTCTCGTGCGGAAGGAGCTTCTAGCTCTCAAATTCTATAGGGTGACCTCCTTGCATCAATATTGCACTGATCCCCTCTCCCGACGCATCACACTCCAAAACAAATGGCTGCATGAAATATGGCAATGCAAGCAACTCCTAGATAGCCTGCTCAATCTCATCTCAATAGGCCTTGGGGTGCCTATAGGGGGTGTTAATCATGGCTTGTATGCCTTGCTCAATCTCGATGGTGTGCTCAAGCCCCCGATTTGGTGGCTGTCCTGGTGGAATCTCCCCAAACACTATGGCATACCGATCAAGGATAGACTGTATCTCTGGGTGTACCGTCTACCCTATAGTTCCTGCCTCTGATGCACACAGCTCCACTGCCCACTCTATGTCTCCCTTTCAGAAGACTGCCTCCATCCAATGAGCCGAGATAGTCTGAGGTGGATATGTGTGCTGTCCCCGTATCTTCTCATGCCTCCCTGTCTTCTCATCATCCCACTCCATCTCTAGGTTCTTCCAATCTGTCATGGCCTTCCGTAGAGTGATAAGCCATTGAACACCCAGTATCATGTTGGCGTCCGAAATATCGACCACGAAAAAGTGGTCAGTCAATGTGTAGGTGCCCATCGTCACTGAAAGCTCTAGAACATAACGAGCACACATCATAGTCTGATCTCTTGGGACCAAAACTAAAAACCCATCGAAGCTCTCTGTCTATATACCTCTCCGCTCAACCATCCGTGCATCGATGAAGTTGTGGGTGGCCCCACTGTCAACCAAAACTGATACGCGCTAGCCACGTACTGTCCCTCATACGCGTAGCGTCAAATACTTGGGAACTCCTCACAATGCTGCAAGGGCCCTCCTGTGGGTGCACAAGATGCACCACCTACTACTGGTGGTGGAGGTGGCATAGGTCCCTGTATGGCATGGCTATCTCCTACCTCCACATCCTCCTCGTCATCCTATTCTCCACTGCTCTCAAAGAAGACCTCAATAAAATGTGCTCTGCTAGTAGCACATCTATGTCATGGTGCCCATGGCTCCTGACAGGTGAAGCACAACTGCTTCTTCTTTAGCTCCCTCCTAGCATCGTCGTCAAGTTGTACTTGTCCTAGATTCCCCTTTGGAGGAGGAATCCTCACATCCTTCCCCTTAGACTGGAAAGTTTGTCTCTGGGGGTAAGGTGTCCGGGTCCTGGGTAAGACATCCTGTAATTCCCGGGTCCTACTGATAGCGTCCTAGAGTGTGGCTGGTTTAGTGGATCGGACTAAACCTCGAAGTGGCTCTACTAACCCCTCAACATACATATAGACCCTTTGTGTCGTTGATAAGTCTGGCACCACCAAAGACCCTCAGGAAATCTGCAATGTAGGTCTCTGGGCTCCCTGTCTGTTTGAGCCTTGTTAGCTCAACAAAATGCTTCTATGGATCCCTCCGATCAAATTGCTCCATCAGTCTCCTGGTAAACTTGGCATATGTCATCACTGTGGAGTGCCCTAGTGTAACCATCCCATGAAACCACCAATCTTGGGCCTCACCATCCAAATGAAATGTTGCCACCTTGATGGCCTCTATCTCCGACATCTAGTTAAGCTGGAAATAAATGTCTAGCTTCTCCACCCAAGACTTTGCTGAATTGTTTGATGAACTATCAAACGTAGGCAAGTGGAATCTACTCGTTGCACGGTGGGTGTCACCATCATGGTAATGCCGGTACCCTCTGTGATGATCACGAGGTCTACTATCTCGCTAGAGCTGAACAAAATCTCTGAATGAGAGGGCTTCCTTGAACTCCTACCCATAGGCCTAGTACTCTACAAAATAATCGCCCATATGTCCGGGCTCTGCCTCCTGCTGGGCTATGGCCCCCGTGTCGGCTCCTAAGAATGTGAGCATGGTAGAGTATGTAGGGGCATGTGAGGCCACCTGCTGCGCAGTATCACGCTGCTCTCGCAAATGGTGGGATGCACCCGATCCCTCACCAACCTGAAAAACCTGTGGGCTCTCATGCTGTCTGGCCTCTACTGCCGTGAATCTCTACCCCATCATCTCAATCTGCCTCGACAGATCTTGCATGGATTTGAGGAGCATATATGCAAATCTCTTCCTGTCATCATCTGCCATCAGATCCTCCTGCTCCGCATCCACCATAGGCTCCTCCTATTTTTCATCCACCACCAGAACATAGTCTCCCTCTCCGTAAGTGTTCTCCAACCTACGCCCAGTGTCTCTATATCTCTAACCTCTATAACAGGTATATGGTTTTTCCCCCGGTGTCATAGATTACTAGCTCCATAGGTTGAGCCAGATCTATGCTCTGATACCACTGTAATATTCCTAACTTGGAATATACCTCAAACCCCAGCAAAAACTCCAACCAAATACATGCAAATAATATAATAACCCAGAAGTGATGAAATAACAGTGGAACAACATATAATAATGTAAACCGGAAATATAAGCAGATACACAAGAAATGCAATGAGATATGCTAATCCATTTTATTATACTGAGCAATAAATGAGTACAAGAGGTGATTAGATAGATGGCACCTTGACTTGCACAAGGAAAGTGAAGAAATACTCTCAAAATGACAAGAATGGCCTCTCTGCGTGGATTCTGTTGTTGTGCTACTATTGCTGCTAGAAAACAAATGATGATTTGGGGCTGCTCCCCTCCTCGAAAAAATTTGAAACTCTAGATTTAGGCTCTACTCAAGAAACCTAGAAAAACCTAGAAAACTTTCCTGGAATGGCCTCACACTGATCTGCATCCCAGATGTTGGGATATTGTCATGCTACTAGTGCTGCTGGAAATAGAATGAGGATTTGGGGCTACTCCCCTCCTTAGAAAAGGCTGAAGCTATGGAATCAGACTCTACTCAAAAAACCCAGAAAAACCCAGAAAGATTTTCTGAAATGGCCAACCCCTGAAAATCACCCCCTTGGGGTTCTACGCAGTTCCTTAAAGACGCTGATGACACTGCTGCTGAAATGCTGATGAAACTACTGCTAAGATGTTGATGAATCTACTATTGGAATGCCAATGTAAATAGCTTGCCCGAGCAGGTACTCGAAGTCCCCCAGGGCTAATGGTGAGATCTCCGAACGGAGACACTCAATGCACTAAACAGTGCTGCAGACTAGCTAAACAGCTAGCGCGCTCTAAGTCGAAATGGCTATCACAAATGCTCATAACCAGAATGATCCCAAATGAGGGGGTTCCTCTATATTTTATAGCCTTTGCCTCACACAATCCCTAGGCTCACTTTCTCCTGCATGATCCCCTTCTTGCCATGTGTTCCTTCCCTCCTGCGCAGTCCCTCCATGTGTCTGCGCAGGCCCCATTTCTACGTCCCCCTTTGGCCCCCTTGATTCCCCCTTAAGTCACAACATTGTGCTACCAAGGAAGTGACTTTTTATTCTAAAGTGAGTTATGTTCTCCCTTCCTCACTTTTTATTTACAAATAACTATGAAGGAAAAAATTGAACAAAATCGAATATTCCAATTAGCCATAGCTAATTAGGAATATTACAAAGAGAAAATTCTAAGGTTCAAGGAGTAGAATATCACATCAAGCATCAACAACAAGTTCTCCAACTCTTAAAGGATAACCTCACTTTAGTGCAGAATCAAATGAAACAACATGCAAATCAACATCGCAATGAAAGAATATTTGATGTAGCTGACTGGGTATTTTTATGGCTAGAACCATAAAAACGAATGTCTTTCAAGCAAGCTAAGAAGGATAACAAACTATCACCAAAGTACTATGGTCATTACAAGGTGTTGCAAAAGATTGGTACTATGGCATACAACTTGGAGCTTCTTGCATATTCCAGAGTGCCCCCTATTTTCCATGTTTCATGCTTAAAGAAGGTTATAGGTGACAAGCTCCCAGTTCAAACAATATTGTCAAAACTTGATGAGGAACGAAAAATTATATTGGAACTTGAAGCAATCACGGAAATAAGAACCTGACAGCTACGAAATTGATCAATTTCAGAGTATCTCATCAAGTGGAAGAACTTACTCGCTGAATATTCCACATGGGAGGATGAAAATTTTATACAGAAGCATCTATAACTACTCAAGCATTGAGGACAACAATTTTTTAAGGAGAGGAGCATGTTAGGTCCCTATACTACTAGTGTAGCCCCTTATTGTTATTAGTGCAACCCCCTTATTGTATTATTGTGCCCATGTAGTCCCCATATTGTTATTATTGTGCCCCATAAAAGCCCGCTATTGTTATTGTTGTACCCTTACATTATTATTTTTATGTCGGCTTTGATTATATTGTGACTCCTTAGACTCCTATATATAGAAAGGAGGCCTTGTCATTTGTATCATCTAAGAATTTTTCATTTGTGTAATGTAAAGGAGGTTTCACCCCTCGAAGAGGCTTATTTTGAAGTTATTTATCTATATCTTCTTCTATTTTGTGAGTTGGTTGCATAACAACATCCCATGGATTGCTATGATCAATTCTACTACATTTATGTTAAATCCTATTGAGGGTCAAGTTTTTTCCATTGCCTTGTTAACTTCAATGTTTGAGGGACTTACACTATCCATTATATCACTCATGGGAGATTGAGGGTTGAAATGAGAGAGTTGTTACAATATTTTAGTCAAGTTTCCATATTGAGAAGTCATCTTCCTATGTTCAAGCCATTGGGAACATTAATGGGAATTTTTCTCTCATCCATAAACCATACACACTCACTACATTGGTGTATTTATCCTTGCTTGGTAGATTCACCTACCTGAATCAATTTCTCAATCTCCTAGGTGATTATTTCATTGTCTAAATGATTTAACACTACCCCTAAGTCAATTTCCATTACCTATGCATTTTCTCTCTCACTCGCAGATAGTATAATGACCATACAAGACACACAAAATCAAGAGACTCTCTCACTCACTAGAATATTACACTAGTTGTTGGTTGACTCATCTCTTATTAGGCAATTTCATTTTTGTTGATTGACATGTTATTGTGTTGTATGATTTTTTTATGGCTTGTTGACTTATTATTGTGTTAGCCGATTTTAGTTGTGTTGGTTATTTTTCTATCAAATTTTGATAAGGGGATATGAGACAAGATTTTAGATGTTCCTTAGAGGAGCATGAACTTGTTTTGAGGGTGATCCATATTATAACCCATAGCCCCATTTGAACAAGATATTCCATATGTAATTGACACGACATGCTATATTGAAAAAAAATGGCATTAAAAAACTCCACCTACAAAATATGCTTCATCATCTCTTGGGGACTTGAAGTAAATGAATGTTGAAGTGATGGATGTGTTGTGCAATATCTCACAACGAGTAACTAGCACAGTGGAACAACTTGTGGTTTTATTTATGAATGATCCTCTTGTGTCTTGAGAAAATGATTGCTTTCATGTGGTATTCTGGTGGTGTTGCTTACTACATTTATTTGCTAATAATTGACTTTGATACTTATAGTGTGTCTTTTATTAGTAAAGCTTAGATACTTGACAATCTTGGCCATTAATATGTGGGTGTGTATATCTATAATTTTTCTTTTTTCTTTACCTAAGACGTAATCCTCGCTTGCAATTTATGCAAACATAAGGTCCATTGTAAAGTTTGGCTTTTACAATGTATGATGAACTTCTTGTTTTCAGAAAGATATTAAAATATTTGGCTTCACTAGCATAGTGACATACTTAACTAGCAATATGAGCAAATTTTGAACAATGAGTTGTTTCCTTGACCAATGTTCTCCTACAATGAACACTTTATTATTTAAGTTAATCAAATATAGATTCCACCATCACAAAGCCTCTTCTTGGTTTGAACTGTAAATACAAATAAAAACTTGGAACTCAAAACATATTAGTATTTGTAATGATGTGCTTGATACTTGCCTTGAAGAGAAATTGCAAAATGAGACATGGGCCTAGTGACCAATATATGACTAGTGTTACATGCCATTGAAGAATAAGATAATGGTGTAAGTTACACCGAAAGCATAACCGCTATAACTCTTAGAAGAAAAAAAAATAAAAATAAAAATTTAGAAAGCAAAAACAACCTTTCCACAAGTAAAATAGTCTATAAGTTCCCAAAAAAAACCAATAAAAACCAAAAACATATGTGCTATAATTCCCTCATTTATGAATCACATGCATGTGGTATCTCCTTTACATGCAAATATATAATCCATTGTGAATATGCAAAGTAATACTCTTCAAATATTCCGTTGGTCTTGTACTTCATTCTTACAATAAAAGCCTTTGTTTTGACGTTAATATTATCCACTTACCTTTCCTATTGCGAGTTGACTTATCTTTTAAGTGCTACGGACAGTCCATCGTTGTGTCCAAATCAATGTACATTAACAATAGATACGGCCAATTACCCAATCTTAACACAACTTCATTCTTGGTACTTTAAGTCTCTATGTGGTTTTAAGTGAACTTGATTTTATGGTAACTTCTCTCACTACTTTCTTCTTCTTTTTAAAGTAAAATTAGATTTAAGAATTTATGGTTCAAATAACGTAAATTTACTATACTGGTTTATAGTAAGTTATATTATAATTATTTTTATAGTTAAAAATATTTTGATTTTATGAAAATTTTATAAAGATTATTAAAGTTTTAGAAAAAATAATTATTATACGGAATATTTTGAAAATGAAAAAGAATTTTTTAAAAATTTAAAATTATGTATATTATCCATTGTCATGATATACACATTAAATCACAATATTTATGAAAAACAATACACACATCAAATCTCAATACTTATGAAAATTTCATTATTTATAAAAATTAAAAATCAAAAATAAAAATATATGTCACCAAGTGTCATAATAGTATATGGGGCTAATCTCAATATTTATGAAAAATAGTACACACATCAAATCTCAATATTTATGAAAATTTCATTTCTAAGTAAGTGTGTCAAACTCATGTTTGACTTTTAATTAATGTATAATTTTTGAAAATAATTTAAAAAGTTTATTTAAGTTTTTGAAAAATTTTAACAATCACATTTTATTTTATGATATTCTTTTTTGGTGGTTTAATATATATATGAATGATATTTTAAATGTGAAATTACTTTATATATAGATTCATTTTTATATATAATATTAACATATATAATCTACTTAATATAATAAAAATATCTAAAATTATTATGTCACTACTTAAATAAAATATATTTAAGTTATAATAGAAAATCTTTAACAAAAATTCTTTTAAGCTTTATTATTAGGACTCCAATATTATTGTAACAATTACAAAAAATTCAAATAAACACACTTGTGATTTTCTATTACTTGCTATATCAATATAAAAATATTTCTGAAAATGCAATCTTAGTTCTTTCTCTAAACTATTTCTGCATTTGAATCTCTTCCTACATTAACACAACTTCTTTAAATAAATTATCAACATTTGAGTTGAAATATATATATATATATATATATATACTCCTTAATATATTATTATATATTATATATATATATATATATATATTATATATTGGGTTTCATAAATTGTTTTCTAATTGGAATTGATATTATAGTCTTAATTTTACATTTATTGTCTATCTAATTTATTAATAACTTAAAGTCTCTGAATACTTACAAATATTTTTCTATTGTTTTCTTATAAAATTATAAGATACCCAAAACTTAACTATTCCTTTACTAACAACACATTTCAAAATAATATAATGTATTGATAAGAAAAAACAATGTCCCCTCCATTATAAATCTTTATAACTTTCTAATATGCCCTTAAGTCACCATGTCTTTTCATAATTAATTATGTGTTCCTTTAATATTATATAATATTTTTCTTTCAAACATTTTTACCTACTTTTAATAGCTAGCTTGATTTTATGATATTAAATATTTTTCTTTCAAATATTTTTACCTACCTTTAATAACTAGCTTGATTTTATGGGCAACTTCTGCACGAGTCAGCCTTAAATATCAAGTTGTCAAATAATGAAAAGTAAAGACTTATAAGCATTTGTAGATGCATTAATTATTTAAAAATATAGACAACAACACAAAAATTAATTGATATTATTTGATGTATAATTTTTTGTTATAAATAATTTTAATGTAAATAGAAATTTCATTATTTTAATTAAACACTTACTGAATCTTAATTTTGTGAATTTAACTATAAAAAAATACTTGAAATTTTTAAATTTTTTATTTATTTCAAATATTTTGAAAATTTATTTTTAATATTCTAAAATAAAAACCTAAATTATTTTTTTTTAAAAAAATATAAACTATTATAATATTGGCTTACAAAATTTAATTTTACGAAATCATAAATTTTAATAATTAAAAAATAAATGATTCTCGTGTTCTAAAAAATAAATGATTCTCGTGTTCCACTCGTACGTTTTAATAGGTTGGTATATGGGTACACCTAGAAAATGTTATCCTTAAAGAAGTTTACATGGATAACATGTATTTTGATTTCGTCCTGTTGGTATAATTTGTAATTAACCTTTTCTCAATTTTAAATGGCTATCTTGGAGAAAGGTCATCGAGTGAGCTCATTGTTTAACAATATGGTTTCTTTTGAGGTGGTACACTCTAAGAAGCCCATATTTTTTCTCTTTCTCCATGACTATACAAATCAATTTTATAAAATGATGGTAGGCTAATTAATCATATTCCTAGACTAATTCATTAAGTAATATACATAGAACACTTAATGGTTCATATTTGTTATTTATTTTATTTTTATTTTTATTCATAAATGATTTTTTTTTTTAAATTGAATATTTTTCTTAAAATGAATATTATGTATTTTTTTACTTAAAAATTGCCATGGTATTTTTATGATAATTAATTTTTTTTTGAAAAAAATTAGCAAAACTTTCTCTTAAATATTCATAATTAACATTTTGTATATTTATCCTTAAAATTAAACAAAAATATATGTCATAAAAGGATGCACAACCTCGGAATTCATGAATCAGAGATGTTGGGATGTAATTATTTATGAACATGAGAGGTTGGAATCTAATTATAGTTAGAGGATCTAGAGGAAAACAAAGGATGTTAATTTTTCTTTGGGTTATATTGTTCTTTGCTTTGATAATTTCATTTCTTCATTTACACATTAAATTCACCCCATAACATCATAACATTATTCAACAACAAATGCAACTATGTAGAAAGAACAATATCGTCATCATCAATGCAAGGGAACATAAAGGAACAATAGAAGAAAAGTATTCACACATAGAGACACGAGGAGTGGTCAGAGATCAGTGCAAAACCCACTATGGGGAAAACCCTTTCAAATTCTTCTTCTTAGATTGTCATTGAATGATTCAGCAAAAGAGAGTATAGTGATCCATATCTTCATCCATACAACTATCCAGCAAAATCAACTAAACAATATCCATGAGATGAACCCAACAATGTTGATACTCAAAACCCTGATTCAAAAGCCTGTAATGAACTGTCATTGTTTGCGATCAACTACCGAACACTGTGGTCAATGAGAAAAAACTTCGAACAACTGAAATTTCAACCTTTAGGTCCTCATCGCATGGAGGAGGAGGAGTCATACATGTGACTGAGAGGTTCCAGTCATTCCCTTGAACCTGTAAGCCAACGACTGCAGTTGAAAGTATCCTTTGTCAAACTAGCGACTGTAATCCATAACCCTAGTTTGTAGTCACATGGAGGATGAGTTATGTAAGCAACTGAAAATATTTAGTCACATGGATGATCTGGCCAGTAAGCGATTGCAGTCGAGATCTCTCTATGACATGCCCGCGACTGAGGCCCAAAACCCTAAACAATGATGTGAGCTTCAGACCCTGCAATTTCACCTTCATAGGAACCCATTCCACTATGGATCCAGCTCAGACCTGTGTGAGCCAAAAACAAGAAAGAGAATAGAAGAATGATCCATGATGATGTCCAAATGAGGTGGAGGTCAATTGTATTTATAACCTTCCAAGGGTGCCCAATTTTCTTTAGGGCTGACCTAATCAAATATGCACATGTGGGCTTATAATTCAAAAATACACTTTCCCTTATCCAAATTTGATGATCTTTAGGTCGATTTTGGTCCTCTCAAAAATAGGAATTCAATGAAATCATTATATCCATCAAATGATTTTTTCAAATGGTAATTTTGCCCTAGTTTCTAATTTTAACATTCCCTTTCAACTAGGGAGAATTCCACCTACATCATGTCATGTGTATCTTGTCATCAAATAATAACTAATCTCAAGTATATCATCATCAAATTTCATCACTGATCATCTTGGTTCATCTCTTGCTTATTCTTGCTTATCTCTTAATTTTCCCTACTCATATGATGAACAATTTTGAATCTAAAAGAAGAAAATTTTGATATCTAAGGGGGGATCATTCTACAACCCTCTATTCATCAGGGAGCCACTGCAACCACCCAAAGTCACTACCAGCAGGGAGCCTAATGCTACCACCTGGGAAAAATCAATAGGGAGCCAAATCTACGACCCACATCAACATTGGAGAGCCTAACTTAATCCAGAACAACATTGGGGAGCTTAATCTCAACCCATAATCTCATGGAGAAGCTAAACATCTACAACCCCATATCAACCCATCATATTGCATGTCGATCTTCCCAGTAATGACCCTCAAGATTTATTTTGTAGAACACCTGCATAATAATGTGAGATTAGGATAGCTACCTGACTTACCAAAAAGTAAGGATCACATGCCCCAAGACTCCTCAACCCATTAGCGAAACTACGAGGGACAATCCCAACAAGCTTGTATTATGGGTATGATTCCAACTAGGGTATATTCTAAAAATACCAAGATAGGGGAGCAACATCTCTAACCCTATGGGTAATAGATATGGTAGCAACATATATGACCCTACTGTTCAGAGATCCCTTAACCCCAGGAGCCCTCCATCTCAATTCCACATCCTAGGATCTCAAACATGGGGGAAGAGTTGGCTCAGTGTCCTCGATTAGCGATGCTCACTCTAGATCAGAAACATACCAATGTGCTAATATCTAGTAATCATCGTGTCTCAAAAGCATCTGTCTCCTTTTCATACATGACATCAAATCAAATATCATATTAGAACAAAAAATATATATATCACAAAAAAAGGATACAATATTCATCCTTCCTCTTACAGAGGTTCCAACCATAAGTGTAATCTTGTCTTGTACAACAATGTTGTCTCAATATATGAAGGTATTTCAGTCCCATCTATATATGGGATTCTCTTCCAATCATATCCACTCATTATTATCGCAATGTATCCCTATCATATTTAGAAATTTCCTAAACAACTTTCTAAGGAGATTTTTCATCTTGCCTCGCCACTGGTCATGCCAGAAACAACATACTCAACCTCGATCGTGCTTAAAGCTAAAAACTTTTCATCCAAAACATCACGAAAAATATCATACAAAGGCAACACCCAAATGTTCTTATCTCGTCGAAAATGATTCCAAACAACATCAATACATCCATATAGTCACATATCATAGGATAAATATCTCATATCAAAAGTTGATCGTCCCATGCAAGTATCTCAAAGGGTGCTTGGTGGCAACTCAATGTGTATGAAGCGGCTCAATCATGAATTCACTCAAGTTCTATGCACAACATACATATATATGGACGGGTGTTGGAACAACAATGCTTCATTCAACTATTGGTTGTCAAGTCAAGTTCAACAATATCTTTTCATAACTTCATGAAATTTGATCGAAGTGTCCAAGGATTTTTATTTCCACTTGCTTCACTATATATATTTTATTTTCCCAACTTCAAGATGTGATACATCATGCCATGATTCTTCATTTTGAACTTCAGAGTCCATCTCCCTCTTACTTTGATCATTAGAGGCCCATTTCTTGTCAAGGACAGACCATTTGTATATAAAACCAAAATTAAATCCATACCTTGGAAAACATTTTAGTAGAGTTTTGGAACGACACATCATCCTCGCTTCACCAAATAATTGTCAATGTGGACATATCAGGATCAGGGAGCTTGCTTCCTACAATGATTTCCGCAAACATATCACTTGACCAAAGCAATGTGCTTATCCTTACACAAATCAATAATGTGTAATCAAATCAACTAAGTTAGCTTATTAAAGTTTAGATGCCAGATCAAAACTAATATCAAACTCATCAATATCACAAATTATTTGGACCAGGTGACTGGTAGAGCTCATATCAAAATATCAAGTTACAACAACTTTTCATTTTACAAGCACTATCCAATCAAACTTTATTAAGTCATACTCATGAGCATAGCGTAAATCAATTCTGCTACTAAATATGAATCGATACATCAGGGACAAGTCATATGAGTTTCATTCATACAAGTTTCATCCATTCATAGTGAGATTGTTGCATAATGAATGACAACCGTTTATACTTCAACCAATGTGTCAAAGCTAATGATGTCAGCACAGAATACGAATATAAGTCACTGAAAGTCGTTATGCCCATATAACATTATTATCAATGCAAATCATCAGTCGTCAAATCAAATCATTACTCACCAGATCAAATCCCAAATTTTCTATCATAGTGAGATCTACAGCTTGAAACATATCTTAAAATCAAGTCAAATTTCTAAATCATTATCAAGCATCATGACAAAACTCCAAACACTGATTATCTATATCAATCAACCAAATCTAGTTAAACCCTTGCAACTATTATCAAATATTGTCATACAAAGACCTCAATGGTTAAGTCATAATAACATATTGATATGCAAATCCTGGTCACCTGAAAACAAAAGTTTAGTCAACATATTCACATTATAGTAAGTCAAACATTCAAACTTCCCTTCTTATATAACTTTATGTTGTTTGCTCCATGTCTATAGGACTGACATCCTTCAGGTGAACTTCTTATTTCATGCACAAAAATTCACTTTTGTGTCCTACATGAATAATTGCACCCATAGGCCTTCTTCTGTGTGGTTGAGAGGCTACAGTCGCACCCTTAGGCTTGATTTTTTGTGGTTGAGGCTTAGAGTAAGGAAAACTCTTTCTTCTTAGACTAAAACTTTGTTGCAGACCAACAATAACAAATATTTTTCTATTCATGTCCATAAATCATACTTCAACAGTAAAGAATCCTCTATACATATTTTGCAAATGATAATAGGAGTAGGGATCTTATGGAGAGTTTCTCCCTCTTAATGAGCAACCCCTTTAGCCAATATTATTCAATTCATTAACTTGTCTATAATATTGTTATGCATCAACATATCCATTAGATCATAAAGTTAGATTATATCACATAACTATCATGGTTATACCATTTTAGCATCAGCTACTTCACCATTACATCATGACATCAATTTTTTTATCAAGGGTTAGTGTCATATAGCTAATCGTGATAACAACATTACTTATTTGTCACATAACTTAGGGCATTAAATTTTACCATAAGCCATAATTACTAAGCACATTAAAACATATACATGGTCAACAAAATATCTTGAATATCAATCACATTGTTATACTTTTATCATCATGGCTACCATGCTTTTCATAAGCATTAATAGTATCAAGTTACCATCTATTAGAATCAAGGTGTTAACCTTCTTTATGGGATCAAGTTATCCCAAATGATAGATGTTAAGACAAAAATCAAGTATACCAATATATCAAAGAAGTTCATCATGTCTAAAAGATAAGATACTTGTTCACTACCAAGTGCATTATTTCATCATAGGTATCATGAATCAAACTTCCATATGCATGAGGCATACACTCATCATGTCTTAGGGCTTACCTTGCCATCAATATTGTAGTTGAAACATAACATTGAAATAACACCATACATACCTAGTAGTGTTTAGATACATGTGCACCCTATTATTTTACATTGGGAGTTATAACACTTTGTCACCTTTTCATCAAGTGCCTATTTACATTTTCCAATGCTAGTTCTTATCTTCCTATACTAACCATATTTCCTGCATCTCAAATGGTCCTCAAGAAGGATCTACTTATCATATATCATCAAGAAGTTAGAGGCATCCAAATACTCACATATACATGCAGGAAGTATAAGTAATAATCAAAACAATAATCATATCCATAAGTCTAAAAAAAATTAAATTCATAACGAAGCATCATAAATTGAAAAATAATTATCTTTAATGAGATGTGATCATCTCCCTCTTGAACCAGCCTTCAAGAGGCATCATTGTCCATTGTCCACTTGTTGCCTTCAATATATATTCATCAACTTCATCAAAAACCAAGCCTAATAGAAACTATCTCATCTAAGGCTTCATCAAATCTACCACAAGTGCTTGATCATCTTCACATTGACCATGTTAGATTTTCTAGATTTCATACCTCAAATCTTTGCCATAAACCAGGGTTTCCCTCAAACCCTAACCTCATAATATGCATCAAACCCTAATAGCCAAATTGTTTAAGGTTTCCTTCAAACCCTAGAATTCTTCTAGGTCTCCTCTTGCTTCCATCAATGGTGTCATGATAGGGGTGATCTCCATGACTTTTCTTCAGCCCAACTCTGAAACCATGTTAATTTTTCTTAGGGCTATATTGTTCTTTACTTTGATAATTGCATTTCTTCATGTACACATTAAATTCACCCATAACATCATAACATTATTAAGATTTACATAATTATTCATAAACATATGAAGCTATGTAGAAAGAACAATATCATCATCATCAATGTAGTGGAACATAAAGGAAAAATAGAAGAAAAACATTCACACATAGAGACACCAAGATTGGATAGAGACCAGGGAAAAACCCACTATGGGGAAAACCCTTTCAAATTCTTCTTCTTATTAGATTGTCATTAAATGATTCAACAAAAGAGAGTAAAATTATCCATATCTTGATCCATACAAATATCTAGCAAAAATAAACTAAACAATATCCATGAGATGAACCCAACAATACTCATACTCAAAACCCTGATTTAGAAGTATGTAATGAACTACCACTTTCTACAGTCAACCGCCGAACACTACTGTCAACAAAAGAAAACTTTGGACAACTAGAATTTCAACCTTTAGGTCCTAGTTGCATGGAGGAGGAGTCGTGCATGAAACTGAGAGGTTCCAGTCACTCCCTTAAGCATGTAAGCTAGTGATTGTAGCTAAAAGTATCCTTTGTCAAGCCAACCATTATAATCTAGAACCCTAATCGCACAGATGAGCTGACCAACAAGTGACTGCAACCGATATCTCTTTGTGACATGCATGCCACTATCCAAAACCCTAAAACAATGATGTGAACTTCATACCTTGCAATTTCACGTTCGTGCTAACCCATTCCTCCGCAAATCTGCCTCAAACTTGTGTGAGCCAAAAACACCCATTGATGGTATTATTGGGTTAGTAGCTCAAACTTCTAGTAATTCTTCTTCTGCTTCTACGAAACATAAATCTATTTCGGCTACTACACCTTCTCCTCCTTCGAATACTCCCAATAATCCTAGTAAAACTTCTAATGTGAATGTGGTCCAATCTACCATAGCAGATAAAGCCTCGAAAGGAAAAAGGAAGGGTAAAGGTAAGGCTAAATCTAATACCCCTAAAAAGGATTCTCCTAAACTGTTTGCTGATGATACATCCAAATGCAAGCTAAAATATCCTTGTCTTATATGTGACAAAGATCAATATACCAAGGATTTTCCTCGTCATCCTAAAGTTAGTTGTCTATTAAAAGGACCCCAGAGACAACAAACATGCTAAAATAACACTTTCCATCACAATGGAATTCATTGGTAGATCAAGCTCAATCCTCTACATCTTCAGGCTCTCAAGTTTTTATGAGTGGTACACCACCTGTCTCTATTGCTACTCAATCAAAATATTATCAGACTCCTACCAAACTCGCTGTGGAAAATGATGCCACTAATATGCCTTCTACCTCCACTCTACCCAATTCTAGTCCTCTTCATATTGAATGGCCTAGTAATGATTCCATTATCCGAAAACCTCCCAAAGGTGTTCTTCAGAATTCGTTGTATAATCCGAATGTGCGAGATGCTCAACATTATAATATTGTGGAAGATTTAGCTCAAGCCCTTCGGCAATGTCAACTTTGGAAATCCTCCAGACTTGTCCATTGTAAAGAAAAGAATTACTATCTTCCATAGGAGGGATTGATCCTACAGATTCGAATCTAATGACTTTTGATCTTAAAAACGAAGTTCCTCATCTCCCGCATCAACTTGCCTTTTTAATACAAGTTATTATCAAAGGGAAGACTATTCATAGGACTATTATTGATGAGGGTGCTTCAACTTGCATCATGTCCCTTTCATGTTGGAAATCTATTTTCTCTCCACCTCTCAACCATTCCCCTAATACATTTGAATCTTTCGATGGTAGAGTTTCTCGTCCATATGGTATTCTCAATGACTTTCCAATTCAATTGGAAGGAAAAACTGTTAACCTAGAAGTAGAAGTTGTTGATGCCAATCTGAATTACAATATTCTACTTGGTAATAGTTGGACCCATGCAATGTTTTAAATGGTTTCTACCCTATTTCATGTCTTTCGTTTTCCTCATCAAGGGATATAGTCATTGTTGATAAACTCACCTTTTTCTCTTCCAACTGCTCAAATGGAAATGTGCCATATGTTAGGAATACCGATATCCCTTACGAGAGCGTTGGGGCGGGTCTTTTCAAAGAATCTTCCCTTGTGGGGACTTTTTCCCTTCCGCCTCCAAATGTCGCTTCAATTAACATGGTCTTGACTTGTCACGATCCTTGGGTCGTTCCCCATCCTAATCAGATTGAAATTTTTGGCAATTTATTCCACTCATCCCTATCCTACATAATAGAATAATTTGGAAATTATGTGACTTCTCAAAGCTATTAAATGAGTAATAAGCAAGAAACCCAACTTATTTTGGCACCCAACATTATGAGACAATAGTAGAGTACCATTGTCACACTCAAAAAAATTGAGTTTGAACTATTCCCTTGGGAGAAAACAAGCTAAATTGATACATAAATAGATTTACATCCATTACTGTAAAAGATACACATGCCATGTATAAACATATATTATTACATACACTTGCGAGTTACAATTTACCATTACAATTATGTAACAACAATACATCAATTAAAAAAAATGAAAAAAACACTATTTATAATATTTATCATCAAAATCTATTTCTACTATTTTTATTTTCCAATTATATCAATTTTTTTATTATTATCACAAAATTAACATCAATAAAAATTGAAATTTATAATCAAAATCTGAAATTTATCATCAAAATTTATTTCTTACGGTTTTTCTTTTCCAATTATATCAAATTATTTTCATTTTTCAAATCATCTATGTTATCACCAAATTAAGATCAGCAGTGGGTGGACGAAGCATCATGATTTACACGTTTTTTATTGACATAATCCTTTTTACTGCATACGGTTTTTTATCAGCTGAACCATTTCTGCTATTCTGCTTGACATAATCCTTTTTGCTACACACGTTTTTTATCAGCTGAACTATTTATGTACATAAATAATGCTATTCTGCTTTTGAGCCCTAAGACATTTTACGGTATAGTGACATATGAGACACAATTTTGTCATATGCAACCATTTTAACATGTAAATTTCAATATTGTAATATAATAAAAATTAAGATTTTTTACTATGAAAAAAAAAATTCTTATTAATAAGAATGGACGGTTTGTTTTATTGTAATTTTATAATTTATGTATATATTATTTTTCATATTTATGCTTTGTATATCTTTGACATTATGTAAATCATCGGGATTTTACAATCAGATATGTGAGGATGTGTAAGTATATTCATACTCAACTCCACGAGTTGACACATGTCTCTCTTAAAATAAAAATAAAATATTTTCTAGATAAAAAAGCAATGTCCACTATAATAATGTAATATAATGACGTGAAAAGTAATTAAAAGTTAAAAAATGTTAAAAGAAATTTTTTAATGTTGTATGTAATAAAAATATTTAATGTGGCTTATCAATTAAAAATATATCAATAACCAAAAAAACATTTTAATGTGTGCTTATAAAATTTCTAGTTAGTAGATGTACATGTTATCTAAAATATTTAATGTCAACTATGTATATATTATATATTGTTTTTTAAAATATATATATATATATATATATATATAGAAAAGAAAAAAATTATGGTTAAAAGGTTTGACGTGTGGTGTTAGTTGATTTTTTAAGTATATGGTGTTTTATTAAATTCTAACAAAGAATTTTCTACTTATAAATTTAAGTTATGTAATTTATATAATATTCAAAAATACAACTTAAACAATAAAAAATTAGGCATTTAATTTTGTACATTAATTTTTTATACAATATTAAATATAATGTTATTATAATGATTGAATTATATCAATATTATTATAATATAGTTGAATTTAATTAGATTATAAATTTCCCAAATATAAAAGTAAATTGTCATCACTCCGTTATGAAATTGAGAATTATTTTTGAAATCTACAATTGAAATAACTATAAACCTTTATAATCCTCAATAAAAGTTATTTCATAGTATCAGTGGTGAATATGAATATATGCATAGGTTGCAGCTCGCTCTCAAACCTGTCCATTTACACAGATTAATTAGCATTCATTTATCAGATTGGTTATGCTAGAGAACAGATGAGCAAATTTTCATAGATTTATAAATTTAAAAATTGTTGCGTAACTCTTCAGTATTTTTAAGCAAGCAGAGAAACCTGGGGATTCTTCTTAGTAAAAAACGCCCCACCACATACTACTTAATTATATTTCTAATCTTAAGGTTGAGATCCAATCCTAAGAAAGAAAAGGCATAGGTTCTCCTAGGCCATGCTGCTGGATTGAATTGATGATCTGGTTCTCTAGATTGTTGGCTCGCTAGTGGTCAACCGAATTCAGGATTACTGGAATTAAGGGTTCTATCACTCCACTCAACCTAAATCCATATTAATTAAGTTTGAAGGTATATTGTAATTTTATATTGTAAATTAATAATGATATGAGTAAAAAAATATTATTTTTTTTTAATTATTTAATTTTATTATTATTGAATATATAATATTAGTATTATAGATTTAGTAAAAGGTTTATTCATTTTATAGATTAATGAAAGGTTTATTTATTTTTAATAAAGTAACATGTAAGAAAGTAATATGTATAATAAAATTATAAATATTTGTTATTAGTAATATGTATTATGATTAGAGAAACTAAATTTGTATGTTTGATCAAGTATTTTCAAAATAAAAGTTGCAAATTTAATTTAAATAAAAATGGAAATTAATTTTATTTTTTAAATATGTTAAAAAAATTGTATTGTTAATGTATTTTCAATTTGCATTTTTTTCTTTCCGTGGAATTACTGAAGAGGAGAGACACATAGATATTTAGTACTCTTTTGTGATTGGACATCAAAATATAATTAGGTTAAGAGCCATTATTGTAACTCAGTTTTACATGAACATTAAAACAATTATTTTAGAATAAATTTTAACACTTCACATGAAAACATGATTATGATAATATAAGTGTCAACTACATATATTTGTTTATCATTCTAGACACTTTTCATAATTATGATAATATAAATGTTAACTACATATATGTGTTTATTAGTCTAGACACTTGTTACATTGACCTACTTTAATCTTAGGCGTGGATTAGTTTCTATATATCCTCTATTCAATAAAAATGTTATAAGCTTTTTTGAATTCAACATGGGTTTAGATATTAATGCAATAAGCAAGAAAACTCTCCGAAACAATTAATAACAACTATATCTAATCCATTTGATTACATGTGGTTTGGTTTTATATTAATCTAAAAAATATCACAAATAAGAAAACAATTAATGAGACTAAGGGTCATTATTCAAACCACTATATTTACACGATAACATACAATATATAGTACAGTTATAATAACCACCATGTTATGGTTAGTGATACATAGTCAAGAAGAGTAATATCATAAATATAACACATGATACTTAGAAGAGTAATATCATAAATATAACACATGATACTTAGGATAAGATTTAATCCTAAGGTATATAAGAGGTGGTCAAGGACTTAGGATTACAGTAAAGCCAAAGGTCAACATACCTCTTTATCTCTTGAGCATATTAAGGTCAACACATCTTAATATTTATTTTATTGTTGGTCTTATTGTCTTGTATCTGTAAACACTCCAAGAAAGTCATTGGAAAATAATGAAAAAATATATTTGTATATAATTAAAATATTTTTGGAAGTGTATTTAACTATTTTTTATTATATTTAAACTATTTTGAAATTTTATATGTTTTTTTTATGTTTAAAAATAATTTTAATTATTTAAATGTATATTTTTTTTTTGTACTGATAAAGAATAATTTGTTTTAGTATATGTCAATTTATTTTCCATATTTATTGTTTTTTAAAGTAAATTTAAAAATAAATAATTTTTTATTTCGATATGGTTTTTTTTATGTCAATTTACTTGTGCATGGCAATTAAGTCGATACTTTAAACAAAGTGTATTTTCTAGCAATACTTTGTTAATGTGAGGAATACTTTGCCAATGTGGGGAATTGCAAGTAGAGTGCATTTGGTGGCTTTGCACCTAGCTTTGAATAGCTCATAAGTTTTCCCTCATCATCCTTGCTTGAATCCATCTTTGTAATTTCGGTGATGTTCCAAACATAATGTTTCTCTATGTGTGTAACAAAAGCACCCACAAGCTTCACTAGTCAACATTGGTTGTAAATCCCTTTCACAAGGCCCTCTTTTAGAACAACTTGCAATAGCAAGGAAAAAACATTACCAAACAATTGCATAATTTGTAACATTCATTTTTAAATGTAATGGTATTTGATTTGAAACCAACATAATAATCTAATTTCCTACATATATTAATAATTTACTGCATCACCATAGTCCAGAAGCATTTGATATCTTAAACAAGTATATATCAACTAAGCAGCTTAACAAGACACCCAAAGAAATTTTATGAAACACTGATAAAATGATTGGCCTACAATGTTAATTTTGTTCACAAACTAATAATTACATATTATAATTATATTCATAAGTTACACTAATATACAAGCATTAAGTACAAGAGTGCATAATGTATATAATATGATAGCCATAGTTTTAAATTTCAATTTCTATTGAGAATTTCTAAATTTGCATAATATTTCTTACATTTTCACATTTCTTGATTGAATGTCCATCCTGCTCTTGAACTTCACATAGGTAAGGTCATATAAGGTAGTCCCAACCTCCCTTACATTATGCTTAGCATTTTGATTTGCATCATGACTTTTTTATTAGACTGTGAATTCTGCTTACTTCAATTGCTATGGAGAAGTAGTTATCGAAGATAGATTTAAAGATAAGATAAAAAAAATACAGTGATGCCTACATGACCTTTGATGGAGAAAGATAAGAACCCAATCATGGATTTCTTGTGCATGCATACTTGAATGAGATTTTCTCTCATTAGGAGTGCTATTATTTCTTTCTTGGTGCATAATCATATTAACAATTAATGAGCCTTTTTTTTGGTGGATGCTTTCCCCAACTTAAATAACATTAGAGATATACGTTGTAAGCATCGCCAAAGAGGAGACAAAAACTCCTTCATCCCTATTAATTAGTAAGATTGAGATCACCCTTGTTGAAAGATGTGTAACACTCAAATTTTCTTAAGGAAGCACCAAGTTGGTTAAATTATTGGGTTGTCTACCTTATGATTGCATGCTTTTTTTAGTATGTTTTTTAAGTGAACCTAATCCCTATTTCTTTATCTTATGTAATAAAATAACTTATAAAATTAATGACTTGTCAGAACTATTAGATGAGTAAGAAACATAAAAGGCCACCACCCAACAACTAACTTATTTTAGTACTCAACTTCATCCTTGCAGTTAACAAAGACAATAGCAATGTACTAATACATTATAAGGAAATTTGGGTTTGAACTATTCCCTTTACAAAAAACAAATTGAGTTGATGCATAAATAGATTTACATCCATTTTTGAGAAAGATACACATGCCATGAATAAACATATATCATCACCTAATAATGCAGTATAGATAGTAACAACCTATGCACTTTTTAGCAATAGTACATCATATCAAAAGAAAGAAAAAAATATTATTCTATAATAATACTATTATTTATCATCATTTCTACTACTTTTCCTTTGCCATAATGTATTAACCAAATGATTAAGGTCAAAAAACTAAGAACTGAAATGATAAATTTAACTATTAAAAATTGCAATTTTGAAATTTCCATTATCCTAAAAGATAAATTCTCATTTTCCTGACCACTAGCATTTGTACAATATGCCATGGACATATGTCTTCAATATAATAGTCATAACAAAATGCCCAGCCAAATCTTTGCAAAATAGCTTCCAAGAGTGCATAAAATAAGAACAGGGATCAGGAAAAATAATCCTAAGAACCTAGTTTCCGTTTATTAAATTTTAAAATATTTCTAAAATCTACCATTCAAATAAGAAGTAACCATTTATAATAATCAATGAAAATTATTTCATAAAATCAGCTATGCATATAAAATATATACACAGGTTTTAACTCTCTCTCAAAGCTGTCCATTTACACAGATTGATTACTATTCATTTAACAGATTGGTTGTGCTGAAGAATAGATAGGCACATTTTTACCTTTGAGAAAGTATTATCATTCATTTGAGAGGTGTTACAAAAAATCTAAACATTAAGATTGTTTAAAAATACTTGAATGGATTGACCACCAAATCAATGAAGGTCAGGTTTGGGACAACGGTGGGTTAAAAAACTGAGTTCAGGTATTGGTTGCAACAGTTCAACCAGCTATCGATGTCCAGTTGTTTTGGTTCATGGAAATCAGTACAATTTACATTACATTGCAATATAAAATTTATAAAATTATGATGGCCACGTTTTTCTTTGCCTTGTATTTTGCAATATAAATAAAAATTTATAATTATTTTTTTAATATTTTTTTTTTAATTTTTTTAAAATAATTAAAATTTTTAAAAAATAAATTATTAATTTATAAAATTAATGTTATTTAATTTAATTGTGAATATTTATTTATTTATTTAATATATTTTAAACAATAAAAATCACAATTTTATTTAAAAAATATATTACTCATTAAAAATACTTTTTCATCTATTACTTAAAATACCTATAACTAAAATACAATTTTTAACTAAATATATTTAAATGCCTTGCAACATACTACATAATTATAGTTACTTTACAATCTTAAGTTTGCTGCAATCCAATCCCATGCACCCTCGATGGAATCGATGATTTGTTTCTTTGGATTTCCGACTGGCTAGTGGGCAACCTAATCTAGCTTGATTGGAATTAAGGACTGTGTCTTCCATCTCGTCCCAATAAGCGCAATCCAACAATAATTATCTCTTATTCTGGATTGACAATAGTGTATTGTCGATATAATTTCCATTCACAATAGAAATAGATATCTTATGTTTCTCGTTTATCAGTGTCTATCCAATATGATAATTTTTGATGGATCATTTTCATAACCTAGATTACTATTCTGGTAATGGTGGTCGAAACTCACAATTCCGTATTGAACTGTTGAAGTGAACATTTGGTCATCTCACGTAGTTTTTATCCTCCTCGTCAATTTAGATTGTAGGTACTGGTTCATTTTGCAGTTACCGTCGCATTCCTTCGATCGTATATATCCTATATCTATTCGCAATATTGGGTTGCTAATCAATGGTAAGTACTCGGCTTTTTAAGTGCGACTAAGACTTTTACACATTTTGAATGAAGTAGAAAACTCAATCGATACCATCGTAAAGTTCGGAAGACTACGACTGATCCTCGAAGTATATATGAACGGAAAAAAGCATGTCTTTCCAACATTATGATCTTATTATACCTGATATTATTCTCGATACCTGATATATTATTGCCGGCTGGCTAGTGGGCAACCTAATCCAGCTTGATTGGAATTAAGGATTGTGTCTTCCCCACTCAACCTAAATTTATTAAGTTTGAAATAAACCAATATGATAGATTGTATTGGTTAAAAAAATATAAATAAAATTTTGGTGTAATTATGTGGTAGAGGATTTTATTTTGGAATAAGAATTGTAGAATATTGAGATTTATTTTAAAAATAATTATGTTATTTTTATTTTTTATTTAATTAAAAAAAATATTATATGAATATGTGTCATATAAATATGAATTATATTTTTTAGGAATGTGGGTATATAGTAAAACATGGTGATGATGACGTTGATGGTTAATGTCTACTGAGACCAAACTTTGGTCTATCGCACTTAAAGAAACGAAATATTTAGTTTGATTTAAGATTTTATTCTTATATTCAGAAAGCTTAGAGAGAAGCCTCCTGAGCTCACTGTAATTTTGACAACGTGAAAAGCTAGGAAGGTAGTATTGCAACAAAGATTTTGAAACTGAGATCTAATGTGGTTGTACGTCGGGCATTCTAAGAGGAAGTGATTTTCATCCTCGATGTTCGTATTCTCACAGAGATGGCAGAACCTTTCCATCCATGGTGTTTTAGGAACTGCCAAACGACCCATTTCACTATGGAGCTCATGAGAGTTCGTTCTAATCTTGGCTATATTAATTTTCTTCTTTGAGCTAATTAAAACAGAGAGATACTTTTTATCGTTTAGGGTGGGGTTGATGACCTCTTTACAATATCTTAATTTTCTTTTAGCTGCTAAATCTTTCTCACACCACATTTTTTCTTTGAACTTAGAAGTAACAATATTTTTAATGTTATTAATGTTTTGCAATGCAACATTCTCGTCGATCTCCCAATGGTTTAACTAGGCCTCGGTGTCTTTATATCAACCTCGTTTGAGCCTTAGGTGGTTTTGGCTAGAACTTAAAGCTAGCTTAGGAAGTCTATGGTCTCCTATGTTATTGAGTTTGTGCTTGTACAATAGAAGCCTAGTCATAGCTAGGCTCTCGATAGGGGAAAGACCCACTTCTATAAGAAGAATAGGATAGGGTGTGTTGCTTTTAATTTTGAGGTTATACATTATAAAATGCTTCTGGATTTGCTCAATTTTTCTCCAGGATTCTTTAGAGAAGCTACAACCCCAAACCTCACATCCATATAAGATAACTGAAGTGACTAAAGTTTCAAAGAGGAACTTCTTTCTATCCCACATTACAAGGTTTGTTGTTTTACAATTATTTTCAAGACCAAAATAAGCTTTCCATCCCCCATTAATCCTTTTCTCAATTCTATAGTTCCAGTTGAGCTTGTGATGAATATCAATTCATAGGTACTTATAGGAAGACACTTCCTCCAAGTTACTATTCTCATACATAAAATTAGCGTAAGTGTCCTTCTTGGATTTGATAATCATAACTTTTGTTTTGTCAGTGTTGATAATCATACCCATGGTAGAGAAAAAATCCTTAAGAAGTATAAGTTGCTTATCAAGATCAAATGAGCACCTTACAAGAAGAACAATATCGTTAGCGTAGATAAGAAGGATGATGACTATCCCAACTAAGATCGTGTCAGCACATCTTGCTTCCTCTAAACAACCTTCTAGCTTGTCAATGTAAATGCCAAATAGGGTAGGGGAGAGGGGGCAACCTTGTTTAACTCCGATATTACACTTAATATCTTTCGACCACCGCTCATTGCTCTTTAACTTGGCAATTACATTCTCGTATAACCTTATAGCTGCAACTCTCAACTCAAAAGGAACCTTTAGCTCTTCTAATCTATTCCAAAGGTTATTTATAGGAACTTTATCGAACGCCTTTCTAAAGTCCACAAAGCAACAAAAGAGATTGGATTTATCATTGCGGCATCCCTCCACAATGATCCTAAGTGTAACGAGGTGGACTGCTGTTGAGTGCTACTTTTTGAAACCCGCTTGGCATTTAGCCCGCTTACCTTCACTTTCAAGCCATATGCTCAACTTCCTTTCCAAAATAATACCATATAACTTGGCTAGGAGAGGGTTGATCATATTTGTTTGATAATTAGAGGGGTTATTTGTATCCCACTTTTGAAAATAGGGATAATGAGGCTTTGATTCCATGGTTTAGGGAACCCTTGCTTGACTGCTTGTTTGAAAAGCTTGTGAATGTGGGGGATGAGGACATGACCTCCAATTTTTAAGATTTCCACTTGGTAACCTTCAATGTCCTTAGCTTTCCCATTAGCCAAGCAATTAACCCCAAAATCAATGTCTTATAATGAGAAAAATTCTTTCGTTGTGAGCAGGGTTTCAAAGTTATCCATGACATTTGGAGATTCATAAAGCTTTTGAAGCTAAGAATTCCAGTCGTGTAATGAAATTTTATTAGCTCATAGTATTATTAAAATATATATATTTATAAGTTAGGAATCCCCATAGTAAAGTGGGTGTGAAATTACATGGTTAAGAATCTTGTGACATATTTTAAAAGATGTATATATATCTAATTCATATATTAATTCTTTTTAATAAGTATTGATGATAAAATAATTTATAATAGAAATATAATTTAGTTGATTTTTATTATTTTCTTTTAGCATGGTAAGGTGAGTATGAGAGGTAAGTGTTTTGATTTTATCTAGCTTTATCAACCATTTCATTTATATGGTTGGGTTAGTTTTATCATTATTGATTATACAATATTAGTATTATAGATATAGCAAAGTGTTCATCCATTCTTTAATAAAGTTAATGGCATGAAAGCGATATGGATTGAAGGAAATATTAATAATATTTGTATAAGACTATTCAATATGCACATAGTTAGAGACCCAAAACCTTTAGTGTTTGATAAAGTAATTGCAAGTGAAAGTTAAAATTTTAGTTTAACAAAAGTAATAAATGATCTCATTTTTAGAATACACAAAAAATTAGATGGTTAATGCATTTTCATTTTGCTTTCTTTTATTTCCATGGAACAAGTGAAGAGGAGAGACAAACGTATCTAGTACCCTTGTGATTGGGCATCAAAATCTAATTAACTTAGAAGCTCATTGAGCATTACATAAACATTAAGATATTTATCTGACAAGAAATTTTAACATGATAAACATGATTATGACAATATATGTGTCAACTACATGTATTCGTTTATCATTCTAGACACTTGTTACATTGACCTATTTTCATCTTAGGCAAGGACTAGCCACTATGTGGCTTCTTTTACTTATTTCTTTATGTCCTATGTCCTCTATTCAATAGAAGAAGATGTTACATGTCCTTATGAACTCATCATGGTTCTTAATAATCTGAAAGCATAGGCTGAAGATTTTTATTTTATCTAAAAAAATTATTTCTTCCTCATCCTCCTCCATATATCAATTTGACAACACACCATTGAGATTGTTGGGATAATTTACAAGCATAACATAAATACTCTATGATTTAACATTGATTTGGATATTAATGCAACAAGAAAAAAGCTCTTTGAAAGAATTAATAACAAGCCTATCTAATCAATTTGATTATATATGGTTTCAAACTAATTGAAAGAATTTAAGAATTAAATAATATTCAATTAGAGTAAGGGTCACTGTTCAATTTGTTATATTTACATGATAACCTACAATATATATTACAATTATAATAGCCACCATTTTATGGTCAATGTTACTTAATCGAAAAGATTGGCATCATAACTCTAACACATATCTAAGTACATGATACCTAGGATAATATCTATAATATATAAATAAGGCGGTCTAGGACTTAGGATTAGAGTATAGAAAAAGGCCAAGATACCTCTTTATCTCTTAAGTCTGTCAAGAATTTTTTTTGAAAACTTTAGAGAATCTTATTCTTTGTATTGTTACCTGATGGACTCATCTTATAATGCATATCTAATTATGCACTTCAGTTTTAGTCCTTGTCCACTTCATAAGAATGGATCCCTAATACTAGAACTATCAAGCATATGACCAAGCATCCACACTTCCTCTTTGATTATCAATAGCAACACAATAGCAATATAGTGATCATTGATGATAACTTAGGATTGCAAGGTATAAGATGTGGTGATGTCATCATTAACATTGCCAAGCTTAGAGATGTCCTTCATGTTCTAGGATTTAGGTCCAATATTATTTTTATTAACAATATCACTCACACCATTGAAAATGTATATTTTTTGTTGGATCAAGGGGTTGTAACTTATAGTGCACATAAAAGATGGAATTGGTTACCTTTGATTATTTTGATGAATTTTTCACTCATGATCCACCAAGATCCTTTCCATTACTTCTTGTAAACCATTTTCCTATGGATGAATTTCATCATGTTTAAGTGGTTTTCTCTACTTCACATCTTAGTGTTGATCCTCCTCCAAACCCTACAAGTGTTTCCTCAAACACTCCTACAATGGTTTGGAAGATAATTTTCTATGCTAAGGAGCTCATTTATGGCTCATCCAAATTCCATCTTACAAAAGACTCTTCTTTTATATATTTTTCAAAGACCTTCACAAGCCCATGAAATTGTACTCTTGTGAGAGATATGGTCGGGGAAATAATATGTAATGTCTTCTCTATGTAGCCATTATTCGAAGGGGGAATGTGAATCTTTATGTCCTGCTATTGAAATTAAGGAAAGGGGCACTAAAAGAGGGTTGTAATATAAATTTTCAACCATGATTGACCTTGTATTGTGTTGGGTATTTGTACACCCAGTCACATTTCTATTTTGGGCACAACCAACCCTATATTGTGTCGCGTATTTACAAACATTCTTTCTATTCATTTTTCATTTTTTTTTCAAGGCACTTTGTTTAGCTTAAGGGGGATATTGAAAATGTTATAAGATTCACTTTCGGTCATGGATGAACTTATATTGTGATAATTATTATATTTCTAATTTTGGCTAAGGCTAACCTTATGCACATAGACTCATAACCCCTCTCGAGGAACTAACCTACCTCTTGTGTTACACATATATTACCAAGTCTCATTCATAATTCATTATCACATGATTGTTTTTCATTCTTAATAGATTGGTTTTCCTAAGGGAATCTATCAAGTGTTGCACTCTCTTATGCTTGGGTTTATTTCTCTCTTTAGTGAACCTACTCTTAGCTTCACTCTATTCAACATTGTGCTCCTCTTAGCTTCTTTATCTTCAAATGTTCTACTACCCTAGTGCTATTATGTATTTCTTTTATTAGGAAATTAGGATTTTGTGGTAATATTAATTGATGGTCTCATTATTCCTTGTGAATGAAATAAATTCCTAGCATCTATTAATGTTGATGCATTCATTATATCTCCTATTATCTCAATTTGCACAATCTCCAACTTATATTTCACTCTCCAAAATTTTAATATAAAATGACTCTAAATTTGTTACCTCTGTATACATATTATACATACACCTTTCTTTTCCTAAATAAAAGGAATACCAGCTCCCATCCTGTTGAATCCTGTAAATGTGTTGGCTCAACAAGGAGGAAATCACCTGGTCAGGATCCAAATTAAACCCTTGTCTGTTTGGTATGGTGATTCCTACTAGTTCAATGTGTATCTAGTTACCATTACCCTAAGATTAGATTAAGGTTAAACTATCCTAAGCTATCCTATATGTACAACTAACTATGTACAATGCCTTGAGTTTGTCAGTGTATAATATTGAGATTATTTATTAACAAACTCAAGGGAAAGGAATCATGTGATTGTTTTTTTTCTAAAAATAATGATTCCTTTCAGGTGGCTGAAATCAGGGCTCATTTCAATGACAATGAACACACTCCTATGAAAGAAGACTTAAAAAATAATGAAATAATTCAAATGTGAACTACTCCTAAGATGCACTTGAATAAAGTGAAAACCCTATCTTGATTAGGAGAAAGATAGCTTCACTCCTAATTAAGAGCAATTGAGTAACAACACAGGGAAAGACTGTGAATTGGATTCAAGGTATAAATGCACTTGTAAATCAATAAAATGGTTTAATGTTTTACAAACTACTAAAGCAGATATACCATAAAGTTATTCCAATAAATTAAAATAACATAGATATATACTTGAAACCAATTATTAATCATGGACTCATTGTAAAATTTATATCAAATCAAAGAAGCAATTCATTTAATCTAATATAAAATAACACAACACACACTTGTGATTGGCTAATAAATAGTTATTAGAAGCCACGAACAGATCTCCATGAATCCATTATTTGGCTCTAATTACAATCAATAGAATCCTACAAATATAGCTTTTCTGAGGACAACAATTAGCATAAAGTGAACAATATTAACAACAATATTAAAACTTATGTATTCAAGTTTTTGTGATCCATAATGAATTATCTGGTCCTGATGATGAACCGCACTTGTTGGTTTGAAACATGTTGGCCAAAAATTTCTTTTATGTGATTTCGACCAAAAAACTTTGCTTAAGTATTAAAATTGGTCATTAGTATACCAATTGTTAACAATAATGTGATGAAAACAAACTCATTATTAACTATGAACTTATACATATGTACAATCCTTTGGTTCTTTCACTCGAGGTAGAAATAACTTAACATCCATGTAGAACATTCCCAAATGAAGCTTAAAAACCTCGGATCTGTAGCTGACAAAGTCTATCATCATATTATTAGTCCCTGCCTTCAACAAGACTATAGCGATCGCTAGATCGTTGACTAGCTATTAATTCGGTTTTTGACCCATTTTTTTTTGCTTTATCGCATTTTAACCAAATTTTACTGCTCCCAATTTCATTCAAAGAAGTTTTAAACAAAGTTTTTGGGTTGAAACACATTCTACCTCTTATTACAACCTTCACTTGGCCCGATGCTGAAAGATGCAGAAAGATTCATAAAGATTGCAACAATATAGTTTTATCTAAAGTTTTGTAGAGGTAGAAAGATTGCAGCAATATGTTTTATCCAAAGTATGGTGGTTGAGGCAAAGTTTGCTTATATTTAAAGTTTTGTATCGAATTCTTATACCCAAGTTTAATAGATTTCAAGTAACATTGGCACTTGTTTCACTCCATTATTTCTGGCACTTGTTTCACTCCATTATTTCTTAATGCCAGTTATCATCCACGTGTCATGTTTCCCATGCCAGTTATCATCCACACATCATGTTTCCCTATATCCCACTACCCACCTTGTCTTCCTGCAGAAACAATACATTCTTTGTCTTCCTGTAGAAACAATTCACTTAGGGCTTGCTGCTCTACGGAATCTTCTTCAGCATTAATTGAGATGCAAAATTCACAGCCTTCAAGCAACTCTTCTTAGGTCTGCTCGAAAGGGTCATTAACTGAGATGAAAAATTCTCAGCCTTCAAGCAACTCTTCTTATGTCTGCTCAATAAGGTCAGGTTAGGTTCAAGTTCAGGCAGTCAGAGTAGTCGAGGTCAGGATGGGTTTGGTCCAGCTTACCTACCATAAGAGACAGCTCCAAGTTACACATCATGTGGTCAAGTGGAAAAAAGGGGTCCAAAGGATGGGATAGAGGGGTGACCAATGCCGCAGGGGGCAATTGGTCAGACACCAATGAACCCTAGAAAAAGGGCCAAAAGGGGATTAAGGAACGCTCCTTCACATTTGCTTGTTTTGTCTATGGCATGGTTCATAAGGCAGAAAGAAGATGTATCTGTAACTCAGGAACTAATTACTACTACCCTGAGCTCTGCCAAGGCACTTATGGGCTTTAAAGAAAGCCAAGCCTGGGCTTGAAACCTAGTCCCTCTTGTTTGTTCCTGATCTTCCAAGAAAGTCAAGTTTTTATCTCCTACTTTCTATTTCCTAGCTAGTTTCCTGGGTCATGAAAAGTAGTAGATTAAGAGCCATTTTTGGCTGCTTGACCCCTGGCACGGCGAACACATCCACAACAAAAAGCATATTTTTTTTGTCTTTCCTTGTTAAATTAAGGGCCTTTCGAATCTAAAATACTTCTCTGGGGTTAGCTGCATCTAAGGTCTTGCTTAATGAGTTGGTTAGCATCTGGCTTCATGCTTGCTATATGAAGATGGGGTCTTGGTGTGAACTTATTTATTTTGCAGGCTGAGAAATCCATTACACCTAGCTAGGAAGTAGACACGTTGGCTATGCAAGAGAGACTAAAGTATACACCTTGGGTATGCAAGAAAGACGAGAGGCAGGCAAGTGGTAAAATTGTGGGCCCACAGGGTTTTACGTGTTGAAATATATTTTTGTGTTATACATTTTTGTATTCTTGTTACAGGTGTCTTCCAGTTTTCTTTTTTCAGGTCTTAGAGGTCCAATTTTTTAAAGTTGTCTTTAGCTTGATACATTACAGTTTGTCTTTACCTCTACATCTTTTGAAGTCCAGCTTAATTTGACAGCCTTTGAAGTCCATCTTTATTTGACAGGTATGGTCGTGACATCTTTTGAAGTCCATATTTATTTGACAGGTATGGTCACGACATTTTTTGGGCTTAGAAATGTATATGCATTTCACTTTTGTTAACTACTGATTTCATTAGTGATGCAATGTTTTGCATATATAGGCTGCTTGGTATCTACTCAAGAATGTAAATGGCATATTATGAATTTCAATTTTATCCGTGACCCCTTGTTCATCGTCAAATTCAAGGGTGATGAAAAATAGTCTGGACAATCTATGACAGAGTCTTCACCTCCAAAGGGTTCCCTTGCAAATAGGATTCTAGTTGCAGTTAGGGTTTCCATCTCATTTGCTATGCTTCAATTGAGATGATTACTAGCCCGAGAAATAAAACCATGTGGTGAATTGCTGGAACACCCTCATGGGATGTTGTTGCATGAACGTAGTCAAAGTAGTTGTCCTTAGAGGGTTTGGGTTTGCCTCATCCATAACTCCATGATGAGTCTGTCTATATGGTGTTGTCTACCCGGTTCTTTGCCTCAATCAATTTCAATCAATTTCTTTCGTATGCATATGGGTAGTATGGAATTCTCCTTGGCATCCCGAAGAAACCAAGAATATCGGTTGGAAGTGATACGCTCTACCAAAGGTTGATCCAACCAGTTTATGCCGCATCACTGAGAATTAGTGATAGTGGAGAACACTTGACTCTTCTTGGTTGCTAGTGCCTCGTTAGGATTAACATCTTTGCTTGGTTCCTTACCAAACAATTCAAAAACTAATTGTTGAACCTTAGGGATCCTAGTCATTCCTCCCACCAATAATACTTCATCTAACTCCCTAGGAGTCACACCGGCATCCTTCATACAATCCTTACAAGGTTGCCTTGTTCTTTCGATCAAATGATTCACAAGAATTTCAAATTTCGACCGAGTCAACTGAATATTTAAATGTTTTGCACCAGAGGCATCTGATGTGATGAAAGGCAAATTAATATCTATCGAGGTGGTCGAAGAAAGCTCAATCTTAGCTTTCTCGGCCGCTTCTCGCAACTTCTGCACAAATTCCTTATTGTTCATTCCGTATGACATAGCAGCAAGAATAGGTTCATTTATACTTCATTAAAATTATTCAATCCCATGAAACTACATATTTGTAAGTTTTCCCCATGCCTAGCTATATTTTTTGAAATATTTTCAGATTTACAAGTGTACCCCATGTAGCCGCATGCATCTGCCTCAGATGGTCATTACATGTAAACATCAGTTAACTAAACTTAAATGTATTTCCCTAAAACTCAGATCTTCATGCATCTTCCCCATAATGTCATTACATGTAAACTTTGAGTTAATCATATTCAATTTAAAACCTTCATAAATTTCTAATAATAAGAGAAAACTAGAAGCCATCTATGTACAAGATATCTTGGGGCCTATTGTGCAGAGCTCCATTTGCTCCTTCCACTACAAAGACTTGCTCTAAATCATCAAGCTTCCCCATTTTCTATGTGTCAGCAGCTTTGGCGGTGTCATATGATGCATGCAGGTCAACAAAGATGTAATACACTAGTATTATGGCAGTCCAAACACCAAACTTGATGAAGGAAGCATTTAATTATGGAACCCAAAAGAAAAACATTTATGGCAATGGATAGAACTAGTATCCAAGGCACCAATGGCACCCCCACACATTTGGATTTCTAGCCATTAGAACAAACAACCTTAGTGCTAATTTACCTAGAAACAATGCAGGCACTGATATTAGATAACCAATCCACCCATCACTAGTAGCGTAGTATACAGTAGTGGCAACTGAGGATGCAATGATTATAGCTATAAATATGATTACTGTTTGTTGATATTTAATACTTGTTTCTCCAAAAACATAGTATCTCCTCACAAGTAGTTCTATGGCTACTAGACTGAATAAGAACAAAATGTTGATTGATAGCAGGTTGGAGAGGACATCTAGGCTTGTGAAAAATGCTATAACTAATGTGGTAATGATCATTATGGAAGCTTCATTGATTAGAGTTCCTTTTTTCTCATGTACCAATGCAAACCAAGGTGGGAACATGTGTTTCCTTGCAATGTGGGTCAGATACATGTCTTGGCCTACAACACCCACCATTATGACAATGGTCATGCCCTCAAGGGCTCCAAGGGCTATTAGGTTTCTTTTGCCATCGTTGTGACTTCATCGAAACAAAGGTATGTGAAAAACATAACCGTAATTGATGTGAAAATACCCCTCACTCCATAAGGCATAGATCAATTCCAATGACATCACTTCCAGTTCCCTTTGAACTGTGGGAAACAAAAATGACAAATTAGTACATATGACGAAGTTTGTTATGCTAAATGCATCTTTCACATGGAAGAAGAGTATGTCTAATGGCTAGATAATGAGAATACAATTTTCCCTTTTATATGGAAGAAGTTAATACTAAATCACAAATAGCCAAAGTCCATTGGCTCATTCAAAGTTCAGGGTTTGCAGGATATGGCAGTCCAGCCATTTCAGCACCCTTTGTAGGTGGAAAAAACAATACACTAATTAAACCATCCAACAGCATCAGAATCCAAGTCTCTTACAATTATCTTCGCTCTTGCATACATAAATATTCTCTATTTCTTTCAGGAAGGGGTAGTGTCAAATAGATACAGCTCCTAGATTTTCCCATATGCAAATATTAATGCTCCTAGATTTCTGAGACCAGTGATGTATGGTCTGCTTTTAATATAAATCCCTACACAATAAGCTTAACAAGGATATTTTCAACTTGAAAAAGAATTTTCTTATCCAATTTTGTGTTGATTGTACCCCCCAGATAGTCTTCAATATTGGTGAAATGCAGGATTAAAGAAAACTGGTACAATGATGAAATAGATTTATTAGGATCCTTCTCAAGGCCTATTTTTGTATTATGTTTGAAAATAAACTGGATCTTTCATCAAGGACATTAATTTTGAGGTAAATATTTGTTTACAATCCAAAAGCAGTTATTAGAAATTTCATAACAGAATTTGAAAGTTTTTGTTTCATCTCATTTAAGTTACATTGTAAATTTCCCAATGCAGCTTTGGAAATTTTTGTTGAGTAGTGTATCTCCATTGGTAAAAGTTTTAAGCTTTAGTTTTGCATCATTATCTTACAAAAGATGGCAAAGTTCATCAATTAATTGTATTGGCAAACTAAATATCGTTTGAAATTGAGGGTTGTCAATACTAACATGAAAATTGTAGTGGTTCCACCAATCCACTGACTGAGGCTTGACAAAGGACTCGGTTGAAACTTTCGCATCCCAGTCTGAATGCTCAGTTTAGATCATGTAAGAATACATTGTTCTGAAATAGAGTTTACAACAACAATATCCATTGTTGTATCCTCTTCTGTATCTTCATTAGGGTATTGATTGACCTCTTTGAGTATTGTGGAGTGAGGATGAGCATTCTTAAGCAACCCTGCCATTTTCAAGCTCACATAAATATGTTAACAAATTGTTTTTCCCTTCTTCCAATTCTTCTAAGCATTTTTAATGCATTCATTTTGTTATACAGATAAGGACTACTTGTCACTTTCATTATGTCTTTCAATTGTTTTCTTTATCAAGTTATATTGCTTTCCAAAGCGATTTTTTCATTTTCAATTCCTTTGTCATTTCTAAAATTTACTTGTTACTAGAGATTTGATATTTGTTTGTCAACACAATGCTAGAGCCTATTGTTTTAATATATCTATTCTGCTGGAAACAATCATCTTCAGTCTTTGCTCATCTCATCAATATTTTTTGCAAATTTGTAGATAAGAACAATAGAAAAAATTGCTAAAGTAATTGAGTTTCTGCGAAGACAATTGCACAAGGAAACTCTGGTAAGCAATACACACCTGTTCCACCTACTCATAATGGTTATACATCTTAGCGATTTTTATACAATTTGTTAGTGAACTTTCAGGGGCATTTTTGAAGCCCTGGTGATAGCTTAGGGTTGCCACAAGCTAATCTGTTACAGATTTATGATCACTCCGCTAAAGCAGCATCACTCCGTATATTGTATTGGAGAAGGTTCATCATACCCTTGCGCATTTGATTTCTTCCTTTATTAATATGTCAAGATCAGAAAGAGAATTCTGCTTTGCAATTACAATTTTATGTTTTATATTGGATTGATATCTACCTATAATTCGGAATTTTTGAGTAAGATGAACATACTAAAGCTGTGCATACAGTTGCAAATGAATAGTTTGATCTTCATGTACGTTTTCTTTCAAGATAATTTTCTCTATCTCAACTTATATATTCAGAAAATTGTAATGCAATGCATGCATGTTAATTGTATATGTCTCGCACTAAGTATCTGCCACTGACATATTTAGTGTGACCACTGACATATTTAGTGTGATTGTATAGCAACTCCATTACCTGGAATCGAGCTCTCTCATCAACCCATAAGCAAAACATGCCCTAAAACAGAGAAAAACTAAGTGCAGTACTTAGTTAGATGTTGAACTATCTTCAGATCTCATGGAATATCATTGTTGTATGGGAGAAGGAATATGTAACACTTTATGCTACTCTAAATATATTTTTGTGTCTCCTATATGGACTAGTTATACTATTTTTTAGTGTCCTGAAATAAAGAACAACTAAGTGCAACACTTAGTTAGATGTCGAACTATCTTCAGATCTCATGGAGCATCCTACTCTAGGGGAGAAGGAATATGTAGCACTTAATGCTACTCTAAATCCTCCTGATATTATGAAAGACATATCTAAAGTATTGCAACTATTGCATATCTAAACTATTTGTTTTTGAATTATTGTGCAAAATTTTACAGTAATGTTAATATGATTTAGAATGCTTGTATTTAAAAACTGCTACGCAAAATCCTTGATATTTCAGCAATTTGTCTATAAAAATGAAATCTCAGACTAATTATACTATTTTTTTAGTATGTTTACTGTCATTGATTAATTCGTATATGGCACTGTTTAGACTAATTATACTATTTTTAGTATATTTACTGTTATTGATTAATTAGTATATGGAAATGTTTATTAATAAGGCCTTAAAGTTCTTAATTCATGCTTCTAGCACCACTACCGGCAGGGACTACCGCTACGACAGTGGCTCTCTTGTTACAATAATGCAGAAATCATATTCCCTTTGCCATCTCTAGATTTTTCTTTTTTTTCTTTTGGCAGGATGTAAAATGTGAGACGAATAATAGTGCCAACACTCTTCTACAGTATGCTTCCCTTCTTTCTGGATTCAATCTAATTATTATTGAGACTCAACTCAAATTAAATAGATTTAGAGCTTGAGAGCTTGTTTTGCATAATTCTTTAAACATTAACTTTGTTAGAGGTAAAGCGTCACCTCATCCCAAATTTTCACATTGTTGCTACATATTTGGGCCTTTTCGAGACGAAATTGCAAAGTTGTTTTCAATAATCTGGAGCCTGATCCAATAGGAGCTCATTTTGACAACGTAAATACCACATTTCATCCTTGAAACTTGGGATTATCTAAATGTTTTCACAAGTAGCTGAGTGGGGAGTTTGGAATCATTTTAGTTTTCATACACAAACAATCTTGATGCTTATGATCGAATTAATTTTTCAACAAGCGCCACCAACAAATGAGGTATATACAGTTGCTTAAGTCACTTGAAAACTCGGGGTCTTCTCTTATCCTTGTAAGCATTTGAGCATGATGCTAGGGATCAAGTTGGTTCTCATTACATGCCATTAAATAACTCGAAATCCTCGCAACTAACTTTTTTTGTGTTGAGCTTCTTATAGCCTAAATCTTGGCATCATTGGATGGAACTATCTCTTCTATGTTCACTAAAGTTAGTAGGATAACTACAGGACCAAGACTTGTTCATATGGTTGGATTTGGAACTAAGAAGAGAAAATGAAACCTTTTCAAAATTTGCTTCCATGACACTATTAAGGTGGATATTGTTGGAGACTTGGTGTCCAGTGTATCTGTGCATATGAGACCGTGTTTATCTACAGAAGGAAGGGAAATATCACAAGAAGAATAAATTGATAGGTTTGAATCAAAGATACTTTGTGATGAAGGTAATTCTATGACGTCATCATCAAAAAAATTATCATATATAACCTTCTTTTCTTGAAAATGATGTGGTTGATTTGAGTTAATAATATAAACAAGGAAATAAAAGAGGTTCAAAATTATCATAGATGGTTAAGGAATCCTTCTCATAGATAGTATGATCCTCAAAGAAGTATGTACTACTTGGAGTTAGGGTTTCAATAGAAAGACCTATAGGATCAGTACTAGATGTACTCTGATCTATGAAAATATCAAGGTATAAAAATTAATGCTCACCGAAATATTTAGGTTCATCACTGTGATTTACATTGTTATGGATGAAACAAGGATTCTGGTTTGATGTTAAGTCCTCTACTCAAGAGGTAGAAACTAGTACTTAGTGTACTTCTATAGAAGAACTACCACAATGTTCATTAGTCGAGTCTTGAGGTGTGGTTATCCTACTGAACCTATTTGAGGTTGATCGCAATCATTAAAATATATTTTAGATATATCCTCATATTCTTTATATGGACTTGAATTATGATTTTCCGAAATTTGAGGGTTTGTAAAGGAAACTCCAAGTGTTTGAGAGTTTGAAAAATTTTCCAATTCATTCGAAAATTCAATAAGATTGAGAAAACCATCAAGACTATCATATTCATCCTTGTTAGATTTATTATGTTTACAAGAATAAGAAACAAGAGATTGGAAACACTATGACAAAAAAATCTTCTAAAGGAAGACATTTGAGGTAAAATAAGAAACAAAGTGATTTAAATCTATCATAAAACTCTTCGATTGGCTCATCTTCATGCATTGGAAGACTTCCTATTTCTGAACACAACTTATCATAATCATAACACTGATGAGCTGAAAGAAAAATATCAATGAAATGTTCCTAAGAATATACATATCTATCTGGAAGTGTTTTCTACCATTCTCGAATCTGTCCTTTAAATGTGAGAGAAAATAACATGCAGATCTCATTTTTGTTAATGATATTAAAAGAATTGCATTCAATCATAAATTGTAGAACATGATCTATAACAGAAACTCCATTATCACCGTCAAATGTTGGTATGATCATAATCTATTGCCCTTCCTTCTAGTGCCAATTTTGCTGGAACTTGGAAATGTTGTGGCTTAACAGGGAGGAGATCACCTGGTCAAGATCCCAATTAGACACTTATCTGTTTGGTATGGTGATTCTAACTGGTTCAATTGGTCTCCAGTTACCCTTACCCTAAGACTAGCCTAAGTTTTAACTATCCTAAGTTATCCTATATGTACAACTAACTATGTACACTGCCTTGATTTTGTTAGTGTGTGATATTGAAATTATTTATTATCAAACTCAAGGGAAATGAATCATGTGTTCATTATTTTTTTGAAAATAATGATTCCTTTCATGTGACTAAAATCAGGGCTCAGTTGAGCCATAATCAGACCCGCAACTATGAAAGGAGACTTAAAAGATAATGAAAGAATTAAAATGTAAACTACTCATAATATGCAAGTGAATAAAATGAAAACCCTATCTTGATTAAGAGAAAGATAACGTCACTCCTGATCAAGAGACATTGAGTAACAACACAAGGAAGGACTGTGAAATGGATTGAAGTTACAGATACTTTTGTAAATCAATAAAGTAGTTTAATGTTTTACAAGTTATTAAAACAAATATACCATAAAAATAAAAATAAAAAAATAAAAATTTCCAATAAATATTAAAATAACATAGATATATACTCAAAACCAATTATTAATCATGAATTCATTGTAAAATTTATAATAAATCAAAGAAACAATTTATTTAATCTAATACACATAAACACAAGACACACTTGTGATTGGTTGGTAAATAGTTATTAGCCGCCACAAACAAGTCTCCATAAATCCATTATCCAGCTCTAATTACAACTAATAGAATCCTGCAAAGACAGATTTTTGAAGGAAAACAATTAGCATAAAGCAAACAATATTAACAACAATGTTAAAACTAGTAACTAGTATACCAATTGGGAAAGGATTGCAATCAGATTAAATAACACTTATGCGATGAAAACAAACTCATTCTTAACTGAAAACTTATACATATGTACAATCCTTTGGTTATTTCACTCCATGCATAAATATATTAACAACAATGTAGAACATTTCCAAATGAAGCTTAAAAACCTCGATCCGTAGTTGACAAAGAGTCTATCATCTTATCAAAATAGTGGAGAAACCATATTCCCTTTGCCATCTCTAGATTTTTTTCTTTTTTCTTTTGGTAGGCTGTAAAATGTGAGACGAATAATAGAGCCAACGCCCTTCTACAGTCTACTTCCCTTCTTTCTGGATTCAAATCCAATTATTATAAAGACTCAACTCAGTTTAAATAGATTCAGAGCTTAAGAGCTCATTTCCCATAATTCTTCAAACATTAACTTCATTAGAGGAAGAGTACCATCCCCATCACAATTTTTTGCATAGTTGCTACATATTTGCACCTTTTCTAGAAGAAATTGCAAAATCGTTTTCAATAATCTGGAGCTTGACCTAATAAGAGCTCATTTTGACAGCATAAATGATGCATCCCAGCCTTGAAACTTGGGATTGTCTCAACGTTTTAACCAGTAATTGAGTGGGGAGTTTGGAATCATTTTAGTTGTCATATGTAGCCAATCTTGATGTTCATGATCGAATTGATTTCTCAATAAGTGCCACCAACAAACGAGGTATATATAGTTGCTTAGATCACCTGCAAACTCGGGTCATCTCTCATCCTTGTAAGCATTCGAGTCTGATGTTAGGGATCAAGTTGGTTGTCATTACATGTCATTAACTAACTCAAAATCCTTTGCAACTAATGTCTTCAAGTTGAGCATCTTATAGCTAGAATCTTGGCGTCATTCGATGGAGCTATTTGTGCACTTTATACGGCCATCCTTAAGTCCATTGCAGATTCCCGGAATATTCCGGGATCTGACAGACATGGGCGAGGTTAATTTTTTGACTGCGCCCATGTCTGTTGGATCCCAGAATATTTCAGGAATGTGCAATCGACTTAAGCTCACAGACTTTATACATTATCATTTGACCCTTTGCAACCATAAAGATGTCAATTCATTGACATATTGTTAAAATTTTTGCATTGGATAAAAATAGAAAGTTATTCACATACAAATAGATAAACAAATCATGTGGTATGTTAAACCTAATATATATTCACGTGAAGTCCTTTGATTAATTTCAACATAATTTTATGTTAATGCATTAGAAAATGTTCTAAATTAATCTTCCTTGAAGCATGAATGACAGAAAAATGGATCTGATCCTGCCACACATAGTATCTGACACAAGTTAGGGTTTGACTGTAGTACCCCTCCACTGCGACCTAGTATAGATTTCGTCAACTCCCGTTTGTCATACCCTTCGTACACCATTCCTGAACCTCCTGTTTCCCTTTCATGGTCCCATGCATATCCCTATCATGCCCCCATCGTGCCCTCCACTGCCTTACCTTTCTCTGCAGTAAGTTTCTCCTACAGTGACGAATTTTACCAACAATGACAGTTGGCGTTAATCTCTCGGAACAGTTATGGAGTTGGACCTTGTCGATTACTCTAAAGACCCTATAGAGGACGTCTCCATTTGGACAACCCCTCCTGAGAACGAACGATTTTATACCCTTTAGCTGTGAACTGTCAGAGGTCATTGCCCCCTTACCCTCGATCTCCCACCTGGTCGGCTCCCGCTACCCCTCCACCGTCATCGTCCTCCCTACAATTTGTGGCTCGTTGCATTGGTTCGAACCTCGCCACCTATTGCTCAAGCTACCCACCCATACCTCGATATGTCAAATCCCACTTCCCATCATCCTCTTCCCCTGGATATCCCCCGTTTATCAGTCATGAACCCCCTCCTATGGCACTGTTAACATCTCCCCCCTCTAGCAGTGTCACAGACATACCTCCCCTACTGGATGTCTTCCCCTTTGGGTATGTTCTAAACACCACTAACCCTCCAAACCCTCCTCATAGCAGACCACAGGAGGACACCACTAATGCGGGCCACAGGCCAGGCAAAAGGCACAAGTGTGTCAAATCTAGAGCATAAGACGTCATTTTCAGTTTGGGAGAAGACATTCAGGGGGGTGAAGAGATGGACACAGTCGATCGAGTCCTGGTTAGTAGGGTTTGGGGTGTTAGTGTCAGTCTTTCTAGCCTTCCTACAGTGATCAAATATGCTCTTACAAAGTGATTTTGAAGTGTCAAGGTCAAATTTTGTCATTTCAGTGAGTCTTCAAGCAAAATTTGGTCACTAGGCATTAGGTCTAGGGTTTGCTCTCACTCTTTTCCAAGTTGCCCAAATGTTAATCTATGTCACTATTCAGCTGAGTCTATCACATTCATAGGGTTTTTATTATCATCTCAGTGTCTAATGAGTCATTTTACACCTTGTTCATGCTTCAGTTGCACCTAGGTAAGGTCATTTCCCTCTCCTAGGGTTTTGAAGGCAATTTCTCTTGGACGTCAAATCATCGGAAAAACTTGTTTCCTGATGTTCATACACCTTCCCCTATCCTTAAAGTACCTTAACAAATGCTTCCCATCACTGAGATTCCCCACATTCCTCATTTTCGCACAAACCCTAGTTTCTAGCTACAACTTGGTAATTTTCTAGGTTGGGCCTGTGTTTTTCCCTTTTGGACCCCTTCCCCTCCCTCAATCTCTGAGATTCCACTTTCCCCTGCTTCCTAACATCCCTCCATACTTCCAAAAATTTCCCCAAGAATTTAGAAGCCCCTTATCCCCTTCATTTTGCTTCATTTCGACAAAATTCCTTGT
>APFE031257881.1:0-16157 GCA_000404065.3 Pinus taeda
GGAAAGATAGAGATTGAGAAATTTAATGGTCAGAGTTTTGAGTTGTGGAAACTCAAGATGGAGGATCTATTGGTGGATAAAGATCAGTGGATCATGGTAGATTTGGGTACTAAACCAACGGGAGTGTCCGATGAAGAATGGAAGAAGTTGAATCGAAAGGCAAAGAGAACAATACGATTGTGTGTCTTAGATTCAGTATTGCTGAATGTATCAGGGGAAGCTATGGTGAAGGCTTTGTGGGAAAAGTTAGGGACTTTGTACCAATCTAAGTCTCTGGTGAATAAACTGTTTCTACAGAAAAAGTTGTATAAGCTGAGGATGAAAGATGGAGACTCGGTGACAGATCATCTCAATGCATTTAATAATGTGGTAAGTCAGTTAGCATATATTGATATTAAAATTTCAGATGAAGATAAGTGCATCAGTTTGTTGTGTTCTCTACCAGATTCATGGGATAGTTTGGTTATTGCAATAGGTAGAAATGCAACTGCCTTGTAGTTTGATGAAATAGTCTCATCCTTGCTGATGAAGGAGATGAGACAAAAAATATGGAGAGCCAGAATGGTGATGAATTTTCTATACGAGGACGGTCCTGGAACAAAAACAAAAATAAGTCATCAAGGGGAGATCTAAATCTAGATGGAGATCTAAATCTCTAGGAAAACCTATCAAGGTGGTGTGCTGGAAATGTGGAAAGGAAGGACATTACAAAAGGGACTGTAAATCTAAAGCTCCTGATAAAGGAAAGGGATCTGATCATGCTCCTTCTACAGAGGAGAAAACCACCTCAGATGAAGGTGGGGATGTGTACTTGGCGTCTTCAAGTACACATGTAGATCATGAGGCATGGTTGATTGACTCAGGTGTGTCCTTTCACTTCACTCCCCATAGAGAGTGGTTCTGCGAATATGAGAAATACGATGGTGGTGATGTTTTCTTAGGGGATGATAGAAAGGCTAGAATCATTGGTTGCGGAAAATTAAAGTTGAAGTTGCAAGGTGGAAGGGTTAGAACACTTCTGGGTGTTCTGCATATTCCTGTATTGGCTAGAAATTTGATTTCTGTAAGCAAGCTAGATGATGCAGATGTAAAAATAGTGTTTGAGAAGGATAATTGCAAAATGGTTCAGGGAGCACTAGTATTGATGCAGGGAGTTTGAATTGGAACTCTATACAAGCTGCAAGGTAGCACTAGTATTGATGCAGGGAGTTCGGATTGGAACTTTGTACGAGCTGCAAGGTAGCACTGTTATTGATGGGTGCAATAGTTTTGTGGTTCATGAAAGTGGAGCAGAAAATCTAGTGGTCTCTGGAGAGAAGACCATGTTGTGGCATCAAAGGCTTGGACATATTGGAGAGGCCTTCGAATACTTCATGGTAAAGGTATGGTAGAAGGTATGAGTAATAGCTTTCTGGATTTTGATTTCTGTGAAAATTGTGTATATGGGAAGCAGAATCGGGTGAGTTTCTCCTATGGTAGTAAGAGGGCGAAATAGATATTAGAACTTGTGCACAGTGATGTGTTTGGACCTGTGAAGATTCCATCACTGGGTAAGTTTGTGTACTATGTATCATTTATAGATGAATTCTCAAGGAATACATGGATATATTTCCTTAAGAAGAAATGTGAAGCCTTTGACAATTTTAAAGAATTTAAGGCTCTTATGGAAAATCAGACAGAGAAGAAGATAAAGGTGTTGAGGACAGATAATGGTGGAGAGTTTTGCAACAAGGAATTTGAAGAATTCTGTAAAAAGTGTGGTATAGCACGAAAAGACTACTCCATATATACCTCAGTAAAATGGAGTTGCATAAAGAATGAATAAGACATTGATGGAAAGGGCAAGAAGCATGCTTAGTGGTGCCGAGTTAGGATAGGAATTCTGGGCAGAGGCGGTGGATACTGCATGTTACCTGGTCAATAGGTCACCTTCATCAGTGTTGGAGGATGAGACTCCACAAGAGGTATAGAATGGTAAGAAACCTTCTCTTTCACATCTGAGGGTATTTGGATGTGATGCATATGTACATGTTCCGAAGGAGAAACGAACCAAGTTGGATAGTAAAACTGAAAAGTGCATCTTTATTAGGTATAAGGATGGTTTAAAGGGTTATAAGCTTTGGAACCCAGTCACACAGAAGGTTGTGTACAGATGAGATGTGGTGTTCAAAGAGGTAAAAGATGTTATTAAACATGAAGTCCAACCAAAGGAACCTGAGAAGATAGAGTTTGAGCTTAAGGAGGAAGAATCAAGCTCTACAGTAGAGGAGGAATAAGAAGATGAAGAGCCACAAACTGCGGGTGTGAGAAGATCAGTTCGAGAAAGAAGGTAGCTAGAAAGGTATAGTTCATCTGCTTTCTATTCAAATTTTGCTTTATCTATTACTGATGATGATCCCAGAATTGTGAAGGAAGCAATAGATTCAGAGGATGGAAAACTCTGGGAAGAGGCCATGGTTAATGAAATGGAATCTTTGCACAAAAATGAGGCTTGAGATTTGGTGGAGTTGCCAACTGGAAGGAAACCCATTGGCAGCAAATGGGAGTTCAAGAAGAAGACAAATGCAGAAGGAAAGGAGGAGAAATACAAAGCTCAGTTGGTAGCAAAAGGTTATTCCCAGGTGTCGGGAATTGATTTGGTGATATTTTTTCTCCTATTGGAAATGTAACTTATTTTAGATTACTTTTATCTATTGTTGTTGCTTTTGATTTTGAGGTAGAACAGATGGATGTGAAGACATCATTTCTTCATGGGGATATGGAAGAGGAAATATACATGAAGCAACCTGAAGGCTTTGTAGTGAAGGGTAAGAAAGAACTGGTATGCAAGTTAAAGAAGTCTCTGTATGGGTTAAAACAGTGACCAAGGATGTGGTATCAAGAATTTGATACATTTATATAGGGAACTGGCTTCACCAGAAGTAAAGGAGATCACTATGTGTATTTTAAATTAATTGGTGACCGTGTTATTTATCTGGTCTTGTATGTGGATGATATGTTGCTAGTTGGAAATGACAAAGAAATTATCCAGGATTTGAAGACCCAATTGTCCTCCAAATTCGACATGAAATATCTTGGTGCCACAAACTATATTTTGGGCATGGAAATTAAAAGAGATCAAGCAAAGAGTAAGCTCTGGTTAAACCAGAGTAAGTATGTTGATACAATACTGTAGAGGTTTAGTATGCAGGATAGTAAACCGGTGAAGGTTCCAATTCCTATAGGTGTGAGGTTATCTGCTGAATAGTGTCCCAAGACACAAGAAGAGGAATATGACATGTCCCGTGTTCCATATGCAAGTGCAGTCAGTAGCTTGATGTATACAATGGTTTGTACTAGAGTAGACAATGCACATGCAGTGGGAGTATTGAGCAGGTTTATGTCAAAACTAAGGAAGGAGCACTGGACAGCAGTGAAGCACGTTTTTAGGTATTTTCTTGGCACTAGTGATTATGGTTTGTGCTACCAAGGAAGATCAGGATTGGACAGAATTTTGGATATTCATGGCTTTATTGATGCAGATTGGGCTGGAGATCTGAATCAGAGAAGATCTACAAGTGGGTATGTATTTAACCTATTTGGAGGTGCAGTCAATTGGATGAGTAAGAAACAATTTGTAGTGGCATTATCAACTACAAAGGTAGAATACATGGCAGCCACTCATGCAAGCAAGGAAACAGTTTGGTTGTAGAGATTGTGTTCAAGTATGGGGTTAGTACAAGGAGCTATAAGGATAGACTGTGATAGCCAAAGTGCAACTTTCTTGGGGCAAAGAACCCCGCATATCATTCAAAGACAAAGCACATTGATGTTCAGTATCATTTTGTGAGGGATATGATAGAAGACAAAAAGGTGTTACTGGTAAAGGTGGACACTTTGAAGAATACTGCAGATGCATTGACAAAATCTATGAGCCCTGAGAAGTTCTCTTGATGTAGAGAGACAATGGGTATTTCAGGGCTGGAAAAATGACTAATCTTTCTTCTGGCCCCTTATGGAAAGAAAACAACAAGTGGGAGAATGTTGGGTTGTGTTATATTCTTTCCACGACTATCCCACATAGTTAACTAGCGGGTTAGAGGGGGGGTGGAGCCCCCCTTCGTTCTGCCGATTGTGTAGCAGGGGCGATCACAGGGGGTTTGAGGTGTACCCGTAACCCCACTTTATGGGGTCCAAGGTAGCGCTCCGAAAAATTTTGGTTTTGGACTTTATGTTAGGTTGGGCAGACCCACCTATGGTTTTTTGCACGATTTTCACACGTTTTTGGAAGTGATGGTTTTTGATCCATGGTATTGGATGCTTCAACATGTATAAATATGTATTATAACATTGAAAGGAACATAATGAAAAATCAAGCTAGTAGTCCCAGTTTTGGGATCCAGGGGATATCTCTGTGTATATGTGTTTTATGTGTTATGCTCTCGCATTGTTTATTTTTGTGTTTCAGAATTTGTATGTAGGTAATTTCTATATGGGGTTAAAACCTACAACCTTGCTAACAGACACTCAACATGACTCGACGAAAATACGCCTCAAACCATCAAGACAACACATAATTAGTGTGACTGACAAACGGTGCGAGTGAAAAGCGTGGTGCTTGTGATAGATCGATGAATGACCGTGACGATGCTTGCGCGACAGTGCATACAACTTCGTGTGTGAGTGTGACGGATGCTTACATAGCGAATACAACTTATACATATGAAGTGAGACCTTGTGCATGACCAAAACATGGTTGCAAGCATGACATTGTAACCAACATGCAAAAGGATGTTCGTTGAATAGTCTAGCGAGGATGGTGAAAATATTCAACACGAGCTCACGAGGTGAGCACATGTGCTTTCAAACATCAACTAAAAACCCAAGGGAGGCTCCGAAATTTGATGCATGCCAAAATTTTGGAGGGTGTTGCAGCTGCTACAACACTTGGCAACACACTGGTTGAAATTCAGCTTCTCTGTTTTGGTCCATTGACAACACAGGGCCTTGGTCTTTTAAGGAGTAATGAATCACTTTATGGGTTACTTCGGCCTCCCCATTTACCCCATGGACAGACATGGTTCACCTTTTGCCAACTCAATCAAACAAAAAAAGAAGTTTTAGCTTGATCATAGTGTTTCGAAATCGGGAAGGGTAGTTTGGCTGGCGAGTTAAAAATTTTTGGGTATAAGTTTTCATCTCTGGTGTTTCTCCACTACTAGGAAGCCTAGACAGTACCCCTGTGGAGTCACGTAGGAACACATGCATTTCTCCACTACTAGCAAGCCTGGTTAGTACCTCAGTCTAGTTGCATGCTTAACCTCTCTACGCAGGAAGCCTTTCTCTTCTTTCGACTATGTATTTTTTCAAAGAGGATTGTGCATAGGCACTTATTTATTTTTGGGTGGAGAAGGGATCCTAACTTATTGAGAGAAGAATATTTTGTTCCTTTAGAGAACCATGTAAGACCTCTGACATAGGTTTTCAAGAAAAGATAGAAAAGATAGATCAACGCCTTAGAATCCAGCCTCTTCGAGGGGGCAACCTTCTTTACATTACATAAATGAACAATTCTTGGATGATACAAATGAAAAGACCTCCTTTCTATATATAGGAGTCTAAGGGGTCATAACATAAACAGATCCGACATAACAATAATAATGTAAGGGCACAATAATAACAATAGTGGTCTTCTATGGGGCACAATAGTAACAATATGGACACTACATGGGTACATCAATATAATAAGTGGGTTGTACTAATAACAATAAGGGGTTACACTAGTAGTATAGGGTCCTAACATGCCCCTCTCCTTCAAAAATCATTGTCCTCAACACTTGAGTAGTTCTTGATGCTTTTGTATAAAATTCTTGTCCTCCCATGTGGAATCTTCAGCAGGTAAGTTCTTCCACTTGATGAGATACTCTGAAATTGATCGATTTCGTAGCTGTCGGGTTCTTGTTCTGTGACTGCTCCAGGTTCCAATATGATTTTTCCTTCCTCTTCAATTTCTGGCAATATTGTTTGAATTGGGATCTTTTGCAACTTTTGAATAAGTGGCCATACTTCTTCGTCCTTCTTCCATTCATCCCTTGCTTCGTTTATCCAATCTGGTTGGATAATAGAAATAGCACAAAACAATGCTTCCACATCCTCATCCTTGAAGAGTCTTTCCATTCGGTAAGGTCGCCATTTTTTAAGTGCATGTAGTATTGCCAACATTTCCTTCTCATAAATAGATTGCTTGAGATGTAGCAGTAAAAATACCCAATCACTTACATCAAAACATTTTCACTACGATGTTGATCTACCTGTTGTTTCGTTTGATTTTGCACCAAACTGGCATTATCCTTTAAAAGTTGCAGAACTTGTTGTTGATGCTCGATGTGATATTTCACTGCTTGAACCTTTTTCTTCTTGATATGTCCTTCTATCTCTAGAGTTTGAGGAGTGGTAATTTCTTCCAATCCTTTACAAGATATGGCCAGATTCATTTCTTGACGCTCGATGTGATATTTCACTTCTTGAACATTTTGCTTCTTGATATGTCCTTCTATCATGATAGTTTGAGGAGTGGTAATTTCGACCAATGAATTACAAGATATGGTTGGATTCATTTCTTCTTTCTCGATGTGATGTTTCACTTCTTGCACCTTTTTCTTCTTGATATGTCCTTCTATCTTGAGAGTTTGAGGAGTGGTAATTTTTGCCAATGCTTTACAAGATATGGTCTGATTCATTTCTTCTTTCTCTGGGGTGGGGTCCTGGCGTATATCCTCTTCTTTTGATGTTTTTGATCCTTTTTTTCCTGCTCTTCATATTCTATGTAAAATAATTTATTCTTAGCACACTTGTGACCTTTAGTGCATTTTCTATCACAATTGTAACAAAGCCCTGTTTCTCTTTTTTCTTCCAAATATTGTGGTGTCACCATTATAGGTTGTGGAAGGCTAGGAGAAGCAACACTTCTGTCTTTATAGTTGTGAGGGGTATGCTTCCTGGTTTCCATAATTTTTCTTTCCACTATGTCACAAAGCCCTCTTACTCTTTCCAATTTTTGTTGTGTTGCTCCAAAGAAGGTGTTGCTCTTTGTATCCTCATAATGTGTTAGCATTTCCTCCGTGAAAATTGACCACGTAACAAGCTGTTTACAAGAACAAAGCCCTTCATACCATAAAAATTGATCTGGTTCTAAATATGAATATGCAACACATACCGTTTGTAACAGTGGTACACCATGTAGATCACAATATTGCTCCATCTGAAGTATCCAATTTACCGGATCATTGCCATCAAACTTCCTCATCTTGTTTTTTCTCGATTTTAGGAGCTTGATCTTGAAACGACTGTAACTCTGTATTTTGGGATCTTTAAGTTCTGAAATTGTGACCTATAGTAGCCCTCTGTGTCCTCTTTCCAATGCCACCAGTCTGATCCAAATTGGATTCTCCAAGAAAGAGTTATGCACAATCTCCCAAGATGACTTGATTATAGACCTTTCCAGAAGAACGAACTTGTATGAAGTGCCACGTGTCACTGCTTCGACCTTTGTCACTGAAAATATATATACAAGAAACTACAGTCCGTCCTCTTTTTGTACCTTCTTAGGAAATTTCAATCTGATGCTCGGAGAGAAAGTTATGATGATTTTCCCCAGTCACCTGTTTGGAATGTAATTCAGAAGTCTGCAAAAGACCAACTTCCTCGGATCATATCTTCGCAAATATAGCGCAAAAAACTCCGAAATTTGGATCTAAGGTTCAACACGATGTCTTCTCAAATGGTTTTTTTTTTTATATTCTGAAATGTCGTAGAAAAAAAGTTATAGAGAAAATGCCACAATGACCTATTTGGAGCAACGAAACCCTAGAATCCAAAGCTCTAATACCAAATGTTATGAAACCAGCTCAAGAAAAGATAGAAAAGATAGATAAACGCCTTAGAATTCATCCTCTTCAAGCGGGAAACCTCCTTTACATTACATAAATTAACAACTCTTGGATGATATAAATGAAAAGACCTCCTTTCTATATATGGGAGTCTAAGGGGTCATAACATAATTAGAGCCGACATAACAATAATAATGTAAGGGCACAATGATAACAATAGTGGGCTTGTATGGGGCATAACAGTAAAAATATGGGCACTACATGGGTACATGAATATAATAAGTGGGTTGTACTAATAACAATAAAGGGTTACACTAGTAGTATAGGGGCCTAACACATGTAAGACCTCTGACACCGGTTTTCTTGTTTAGATTTTCCCCTTCCTTGTTTCTACTAGTTAAATGAGCTTAAACGCACAATGCAGAAGGCCAAGTATAGGCATGGGGTTTCATAGTGTGGACATAGGCTCATGGTTGGACCCAAGATTCCCTTGTAGATGGCTTGTATTTTCCATCAAGGCTTCATCAGCCAAAGATTATAACCAAGCACAAAGATGATGGACACAGGACTGTCCAAGTGCCGCAGTGTCACAAGACTCTTTGGATCTCAACCACGTACTCATTCAAAAGCCATAAATTAGTAGAGGGAAGAAATTATTTACAAAACTAAAAATAGCATGATACTAATAAAAAGAAACAAAACTAAACAAAAATAGTAAGAAAAAAACAAAACAAAAATCAAGCAAAGCAAGCAAGAAAATCAGGAAACAAGGACAAGCAGGAAAACAAACACTACTCCTACTCCTACGATAACAGTGCATGGGCCTACTTATGTGAATTGATATTTCCAATGAAGCCATTGATGCACTGGTTGGCCCATGTTGGTGAAGGCATGGTTCGCAAGAAACACAGTCAAGCGAATCAACAAACATAAAATATATAACAATGAAGACCAACACACTCTGAGGTTAAATGCGTCCACAAAAAAGAAAAGAGTGAATGTGCAAGACAAACCCTCTATGGACTTGCCATGGTGCTGTGACACATTACATAGAGATGATAAACAATGCACTCTCCTGATTTTGGAAGATATAAAAACATGAGAAAAAGAGACAACTTACACCTTGCAAGTGTGCTTACTGCGAATGATTCCTCCAGTGCACAGGTGATGGGATCATGTGATTCCGGTGGAGGAAGCGAAATATGTGTGTTGGATTGATATTCAGTGCATACAAATGAGAGATGAGGATCCTTGGGTGTTTTGCAAATTTTCTAATCAGAAGTGGAACTGACCTCAAGACAGCAAGGGCTTGACATAACCATCATCTCAGGCTGAAGTGCCTCAATAGCCTGTGGGGTTTCCACTTCGTCAATAGATAAATCATCAAAGATCAGTGGGTTAGACATATTAACAAAGAGTGAATCAAAATCATGATCAGGTGAAGAAGTAAAGAGATTATGACAACCATGATTAGAAAATTCAGGATTTTTGTCGATGTCTTCATGATTTAATGAATCATATAGAGGGTTAAATTAGAAGCAAGAATGTTCATCCTCTTCGTTTTCGGAAAAAATAGATGAAAGATCAAGTGTATTTTTAATGAACGATTTTTCCTCTATGTTATCAAATGATGGAATGACATCAGATGTGTTCTACGGATGATTGGAAGAAGATGCATCTATGGATGGATTACCACAAACACAATTAGGGATAACAGAATCACCAACAATGTTAGGAAAAAGAGGAGGAGGCAAGGACAGAAGGAGGTCATCTTTTACCACGGGTTCATGCTCAGATGCTTGGTCATACTATTTATGAATGACAATGCAGGTTGGTTGTGCAACATCAACTTCATCAATGGCTTGATCCTCATTCACAATAGGTTTAGAGTCCAGAATGGAAGAACACAAGATAGCACAATTCAGAGGATCAGCAGAACACAAAAACGAAGGTTCAGGTAACAAGTGTGTATGACAACCAATGGGATTCCCAACCAAATCTACACAGATATTGAAAGTAGTGAGGGTGGGAGGATGTGACATTTGAACAGACATGTGCACATGTTCTCCCACATCGCTCTACAGTGGTGGAGCTATTTGATGAGGGGAAGGTAGACAACCACTTGTGACAAAGACTGTGTCCACTTGTGATTGCGCAACTCCATCATTGAAGTATTGAAAGCAGGGTTTGAACTTCAACTTCATCTTAGGACACAGTGATTTTGTAAGGAAATATTCAAATATTTCCATGAGATATTGGAAGTTCATCTGACTTTTTAGAGCTTCAAACATGAATAGACGAAAGTGCTGTGAAAAATCCATAGGTGATTCATGTGGGGCCTTTCATTGTTTTAACAATTTTTTATCAAGTGCTTCAGGATCAAAATGGTGAAAAACAAATTCAATTAGATCACTAAACTGATTGAATGAGTGCACAAAGTTTTGAGGCATTATGCTACACCATCGCAATGGGTGGTTGCCAAGTGTGTGTGCTGTGAACTGACCTCTATTTCATTAAAACCTTCAACGTTCTCCATGAGCGCATGGAAGTCATATAAGTGCTTAGTCCAGGCCACTTTGCCTTCACCATCATATGTGATTTTGACAAGTCATCCCAGAAATCCCTCTTGACGTGAAAGATATGTCCGTTGGACAGAAATTTCGAAGGGTGTACTATAACAACCTCCATGATAGATGTGTGAAGATTCAACACAAATTGTGAGGACTCAGCTTGTCATCTAGCCCTTCTTCTAGCTCCAAAATGTTGATGGTGCTGGACTTGCCAACACTCAAGGGATCTCCCCAGTATGAAGTCCCAACTAGACCTCACATCGTTTGGTGTAGGAGTCCCATCTAGTACGATGGCCCAGTTTCCATTATCTTAAAGATATGTCGTAGCTCTTGCTTGTCAGCACGTGAGAGTGGTATGCTTCATTTTTGAACAGCGAGGTTCGTGTGCTTGGTGAGTGATAGTGTTACTTGTGTCAAGGTCCTTTCGCCACAGAGAGAGAGGGTGGAAGTGAGTCTCCACTCGAAAGGGAAAAAGTCCAAACTCTATTGGAGACACACAACACAACAAGACATGCTCAACTTCTGGAGGAGAAGTCCACACAAATGCGGTTGTCGCAAGACATAAGAGAATATAGCATGTACAACATCCAACAGAGAAGTCCATGCAAGTGCAGCGGTCATTATAACAAGTTTATGGGAAAATTTCTATCTGATGCTCGACGAGGCAACCCAAGTGGGAAGGATAATGTTAACACTCGTACAATAGATTTTCATAAATATATGTATTAGAGAAACCAAAAGAGTTCAATTGTTTAACATAGGTTAAAGAAACATTCATTACAACTGTTCAAGATTAGTCTCACAAATAATTATAGTACATGTGTGAAAAAGTGCTAGCCTATTATCATGCTCATGAATTAAGCGAAAGTTCCAAGACACATCGGTACACCATACATCACTAACCCTGTGAAAAGGGCATTGGAGCCACTGCTCACTCCTCAAAGAAAAGACAACAGACTATCAAGGCTATTTGGGATGAGCCAAGGTTAGAATTCTTTTGCATGTACAAATAAGGGGTATTCATAGCCAAGGGTAAAACTAGCCCTTGTGACTGTTTGACTTCCCTCATGACTGTTTGACTTTCATGACTTTTCAGATTACTTTACTCTTCAGATTACATGTGGGTCTCTTGGACTTCCACATTATATTACATTGATTTACTACAGTATGGCCCACAGTAGTGATGTGGCTAACATGACTTGACACGACAGTGCTGGTATGTTCATGTTGCTGGTGGTGTCCTTGTCAAGCTGTAGTGATGTTGAGTGATGGATGTCCTCTTTTTGTATCATAGCTTCACCTTTGCATGGAAAGGTGTGTGAAGTCTTTGATGGTCTTAGTGTTTTCTTGATGTTACATGTGCGTGACGCTCCTTTTCTTGTGCTTCGGCATGCTTCACAAGTTTTTCTGTCCATGAAAAAATCTCCACGCATGTTCATTCATTCACAAAAAAAATATCCTCGCATGCATCGTCTGTATGCGAAAAAAATCTCCTCGCATGCTTCGTCCGTTCGTGAGAAAATCCCCTCACATGCATCATTCATTCGTCCATTTGCGAACAAATCTCCTTGCATGTGCTCTCCTTGTTCATCTCGTCTATCGTCGCATCATGTATTATCCATGTACCTGTATCTACAATCACTCATGATGAGACGACATAAAATCCATAAACCTCTATTGCAGGTTTCTAGGAGAGAGGACAAGCTAGGAAACTGAAAAAGGTAGATTTCAAGCTGGGATGTGGGCTCGGGCACTGCCAGTGAAAAATGTGCAGAAGTCACTAGGAGACTGAGGTGGACAATCCGGATCAGTAGTGATTGTCCACGGGATCTGGCTCCACTGGCGGGTAGATCTGTGCAATTTTTTTGGAGGAAGCAGTGCATGCAACAGAGGGGCTTGGTAGAAAAAATTGGACAATTTCTTCAGGGAGTTGGTAGCGGGCTGCAAGATTCTTTCTCAGAAAAATGCGTATTTTTTTCAAGGGGCTAACAATGAGCTTCAGGAATGCTGCTAGTGAAAACTGAGTAAATGCTGGGAGGCTAGCCTACTGGACATCCCATCATAGTTTTTTAGCTGAGAGGGATGCTGGGTTGCTAGTTGATTGCCCATCATAGTTTTTTGGGTGAGCAATAGGCCAACTGACTTGGTGGATGGCTAGAAAAACTACACAATTTTTTGAGGGAAGCAGGGATGGACATAGGGTGTCTGTTCGACATGTGAGTGTGATTTCTTTAGCTAGTGGAGCGGGTCAAGTTTGCAGCTTCTGCTCAATTTTCTGGGGGAGTGAGTCTCGAGGTCACTTCCTGGTAAAACTCCCCGATTGACTAGCTAGAGGGTTGGTTGTTTTGCTTGTGGGCAATGCAGATTGAGATGGCTTGTTGAGAAAATTTTACATTGTTCTAGGTGATAGTTGGTTCGGTCGATTCTAGGATTGTGCAGCGCAAGCTGCCTAGAGGACAACATCAAGCTTTGCGCAATTCTGGGTAGTAGTACATGTTCACTGACTGCTAAAACTACACAATGTTTATCAGTGAGGGTTCGACTGCTTGAGGATGATTCAGTCGTCAGAACCTCAGCAAAAATGGCTAAGTGTGTGAGTGAATGAATTTATACATATGTGACCTTGCAAACACACACTCAACATGAATCGACAACAAGACACCTCAAACCATCAAGACAACATATACTTAGTGTGATTGACTGATGGTGCGAGCAACAACCGTGATGCTTGTGACAGATCGTTGAACGACCGCGACAATGTTTGCACAATAGTGCATACAACTTCGTGTGTGAATGTGATGGATGCTTACATAGAAAATGCAACTTGTACACATGAAGCGAGACCTTGTGCTTGACCAAAACATGGATGCAAGCATGGAATTGTGACCAACAAGCAAAAGGATGCCCATTCAATGGTCCAGCGAGTAGGGTGTAAAACTCAAAATTAGCTCACGTGGTGAGCCTGAGTGCTTGCAAAAATCAAGAAAAAACCGAAGGGAGGCTTCAAAATTGGATGCAGGCCAAAATTTTGGAGGGTGTTGTAGCCACTACAGCATGATCCTATGTTGAGATGCCTCCTTTGAATGAACTAGGGTTTAGACTTCCTTCAAGGTGATGATGTGATCCTTGTCCTTGAAGTGCTCTTGAGGTCAGAGGTCCTTCTTGATGATTGATGCCTTAGATGATCTTCTAGTTCTTTGGTCCTTACATGCTAGAGTGTCCTTTATTAAGCTTCCCTTCCTTGACTTGTTACCTTAGCTTTGAAACCATGTTGAGAAATCTATGGGCAACAATATAGGTGATTTCTCTTTATGATAACTTGTGAAATTTTTTCATTAGGTTCTTCATATTTAATTATTATTAATGTTATCTTCAACAAAAAACTACCAAAGCATAAGGAACAATGAGATAAAGGGCACAAGATATAAGCGATCAAGACATAAGCTTTAGAACCAAAGAGTGAAAAATGTATCTTTGTTGGATATTTTGAAGATGTCAAAGCATATATACTTATTCCATTTAAGTCCAAAAATGTTATAATTATAAGAGATGTACAGTTTGATGAAAATAAATCGGCCTACGAGCCTAGTTTGGCGCATGTGCCACCTCTCTCTATCTCTTCTACCTTTGAACATATTTCTTCTTCAGATGATGAAAGTGAGGATGACAATCCTCCCCCACCTTCTCAGGATCATCCTTCAGCTCCTTCAGCTCCTTCACTTCCAAAATGGGTCCAAGCTACTCGAGATGCAGCAGGTGATCTTGCCGGTGATCCTACAGATCAGCACCGTACCCGTTCTCAGTTTGAAAGAGCCTCTTCTTTACTGGCTCAAGTGTCAGCAAATTATGATCCTGACACCTTTGCAGAAGCTTCAGGCCTTCCAGATTGGGACGCAGCTATGAATGAAGAATATCGTTCATTATTGGCAAACGATACGTGGGATCGTGTTCCTCTACCAAAGGGGCACAAACTTGTTAGATGCAAATGGGTTTATAGAACCAAGTATGGGCCAGATGGGAAAGTTGATAAACATAAAGCTCGACTTGTTGCTAAGGGATTTTCACAAGTTGAAGGCATTGATTATACTGAAACCTTTTCCCCCGTTGCCAAAATGAACTCTATCCGCCTTGTTCTTTCCCTTGCTGCCTCTTTAAAATGGGAAGTCCATCAGATGGATGTTAAATCTGCTTCTTGCATGGGGACTTGCATGAAGAAATCTATATGGAACAACCCATTGGCTTCATCCAAACAGACTCCAGCCTTGTATGTCGACTTAAGAAATCTCTTTATGGTCTCAAGCAAGCTCCTCGGGCTTGGTATGGCAAAATGGATAGCTTTCTTTTAGAATCTGGCTTTTCTAGGTGTTATTCTGACAATACTGTCTACACCAAGAAAGTGGGCAAATCTCTTATCATCCTTGTTCTTTATGTTGATGATCTTATTCTTACTGGTAGTGATCCCAACCTTATAAACCATGTGAAGTGCAGCCTTAAAAAGAAATTTGAAATGACAGACTTAGGACACTTACACTATTTTCTCGGTCTTCAAGTCTTGCAATCCAAGGAGGGTATTTCCCTTTCCCAGTCCAGGTATGCTTGTGATATTCTTCGTAATTTTCACATGGAAGAGTGTAAGCCAGCCCCTTCTCCCTTTCAGTCTGGAGTCAAAAATTCAGTCTCTTGTACTTCTCCTGAAGTTGATGTTACCTTATACCGTCAACTTATAGGAAAACTCTTGTATTTAACCCATACTCGTCCTGACCTTTCCTTTGTTGTTGGCCTTGTTGCTCGTTTTATGCAAAACCCTCGTGAAATTCATTGGAAAGCAGCTAAAAGAATACTTTGTTATGTTCGAGGTACAATACAGTTTGGGATTCATTACAATGCTAAAGCAGCTCCTCTATTAGTTGGTTTCACTGATTCTGATTGGGCTGGTGACCCTGATGATCAGAAGTCTACTGCCGGTTATGTCTTCACTCTTGGTTCAGGACCTATTACATGGGCTTGTAAGAAACAGGCTGCCATTTCTCTTTCGTCAGTAGAAGTAGAGTATCGTGGTGTCGTGGAAGCTAGTAAGGAAGCCTTGTGGCTTCGTCAGATCCTATCAGAATTTGGCTTTGAGCAGCAGCATCCAACCACAATTTGGTGTGATAATCAAAGTGCCATTCAGCTATGCAAAGATCCAGTCCAGCATCAACGCAGCAAACACATTGAACTACACATGCAATTCATCAGAAAACTCATTCATGACCATGTTCTTGAAGTGCAATATTGTTCAACAGATGATCAGGTTGCAGACATCTTCACAAAGGCTCTCACAGAGGCGAAGTCCACTAAACTTCGATATATGCTTGGAGTTCAGGAAGTTGTCACTAAGGGGGGATAGGCTCTAGTGCCTCCTTCCTTCTCCTATTGGGTCATATTTGTAAATCCTTCAATCCTATCCCAAGTTGTTCTTAAGGGGGGATGTTAGGATATTCCGACACATAGGAATAGTTAAGTTCAACTTGGTCTAGTATAGAGTTAGGTATAGAGTTAGGTAAAGTGTGTTTCTTTACCGTTGTACATTTTGTAACGTACAATCCGACGGTCACGATATGTAGTGATCCGACGGTTCATTCTCTCCTCGATATTACCGACACTTGAATTCTATTTAAAGCGCATGGAGGGTCATTTGTAGGTTAACCGTGCATGAGAGAAGCTTATGTAAATTTTCATT
>APFE031257885.1:0-10331 GCA_000404065.3 Pinus taeda
AATGAAAACAAATGCAATCACATTAAAAAAAATATATAGAAGTTAATGCCCCAAACAAGATAGATTTGTTGCATTTTACATCACCTAATTCCTCACTATGAAAGGACATGATGAAGTGATTAAACACATTCATCAATGTAAAATAATACTTATTTTTTAATTTATCTATTTGTATTTATATACCATTAGTATAATAATTATCGTATTAATCATTTAATCACGTGCTTTTGAGTTTTTCTTCGATTTGTTTCTTATATTCATTTATTTATCTAATATAAATTAATAAATATTTTAATAAATATTTTACATATGAATTCCACATAATTATTTTTAATTTGTTTATCGAATATAATTATACAATTTTTACAAAAAATCATTAACTAAGTGCATATGATTGGTTTTGGTTTATTATACCAACTCTTGAATCTACAAAAGGTTTACAATCATTATATATTTTTTATATTAATTTATCTTCAATTTAATAGTTTTATTCTAATAAATTATCTTATATATTAAATTACAAAATTTTGAAAACCCCCAATTTTATATAATTTAAATAATAAAATAAATAAAGATCATTTATTTATATTTCACAAATTACTAAATTCATATCATATCATTTAATGTTTTAACATTATTAAAAAAAAACCTATGCAAATGGCTCATAAAATAGTTTAAATATTTTGAAAACTCAAATAAAATAAGTTAATAAAAATCGAACTCACAACTTTGAATTTTTTGTTCGTAACTTTTTATAAATAATTTTAAATAGATTTCTTATAACATGTGTATCTTATTTATATTTTTTTTAAACAAATACAATATCATATAATATCTTCATATCATTCAAAACAGATACAATATCATATAATATTTTCATATCATTCAAAGATTCTAAATACACATATCATCTAATATCTTCTTATTATAAAGTAATTTAATTACCTTGACAAAATGAGTAGGTGAATGATCTAACATCTCATTCTCATAAGGTGATTTAATTACATTGAGAAAGGTAATTTAATTACTTTGAAAAAATAACTGGGTGAAATGAAAGTGGTAATATTTGATTATCATATATATAATAAATGAGATATATGTTTGACAAGATTCCTTATAACATGAAAATTCAATGCGTATGTGAGCTTGTACACTTTAACTAAATAATGAACAATATAATGCTATCTAATATCTTAATATGATTAAAAAATTTGAAATGACTCAACTTATCAATAAAGTAATTTAATTACTTTAATAAAGTAATTTAATTATTTTAACAAAATAAATTGGTGAAAATGCACCCCATAATATTGATTCTCTTATTAATTTATACTTTAATAAATCATAAATATAGTTTAAATATATATTTTTATAATATGAATTATACACAAAGTAACAAAATATTTAAATTTATACATAAACGAAAAATAACTATATATATAATATCTATTATTATTTAAAAATTAAAATGATTTTAGACTCATATCTAAACAACTTATATAGATTTTAAAAAATATTAGCTAGAAGTAAAACCTAATAGTTAACTTCTTATAACTTGAAATCATATTTTTTATAATGTATTCTATGAATAAAATCTTATAAATATATTAAATAATTTAATAAATATATTGAATTTATATATTAACTTTTAATTTAATATTTTTTTTCCTCCGAAATATTAAAATAAGAAAAACATTATAATTAATATTTTTAAATTTTGAAATATTTTATTACTTCTCAGGAAGAAAGAATTATACATCTCTCAGATTGAATACATCTCCATTTGAAGCATTGAAGACCTAAGATGTCCTTAAAAATAGATGATGGCAATATTTTATATAGTTTTAAATTTATTATTCTTATTCTTGTAATTACTTAATACTTTATAACTTTTAAATGTAATACGTTCGAACTTGAAGATAAAGAGTGGAAACAATGAATTATACATCTCTCGTCACTATCATTTTGAATTATTCCTCCTACTTTATGAAATCGAACACCTAAGAGACAATAAATAAAGTCATTACTCCTATGGCAAATGATAAAAAAGTTACTATTAATAAGATCAAATGAACAGAATTTGACCCCACCCGTGCAACTCTAACGTGAATAGGATGCCGGTGAATCCACAATCGCACAAGTTCAGACAAATAGAAAAAATTGAAACGGCGATCCATTTCGCTGCTGTGCAGTTGACCATTAATAGCGGGCAAGATTATGGTACGTACAACTACTGCTTAATACAGTTACTGCAATTATAGACGGAGCAATAAGCTTGCAAACAAGTGATGATCAAAAGTATCGCTGCAGCAACAAGAGACAGAAACTTCCACGAACTGAAGTGATATCTAACAGCCCATAAACCAGATATATCATAAATTCATGATTTAACGAGAACAAAGATTTTATGAAAATAGAAAATACTACTACTTAAAGAGCCAAAAATATGCCTTGTAAAATTTAAAACCAAATTAAAAAAAACCTGTCATTGCGCCAACTACTTAATCATTCCAACAAAACAAAAAAAATATAATGATCAAATGATCCTTTCAACTGAATTTTACTTTATAAGAAGAGCTTTAGCGTAAATCACATGAAAATGACATTTGTCGACGCGTTTCGAACCAACAAGTGTGGTTGATCGTCATCCTTTCAACTTTGAATCATAATTCCAGCTGAAACTTCAGCACGCCAAAAGTAAGTTCTAAACACAACTACCCATATGGTCCTTGTCATCAAGTTAAAGCACGTTATATCACTGTGCTCTGTCACTTTCATAATATAGGAACTGTGAGAACAGCTTTTCCCAAGCTTACCTGGAAAACTGAGCCCTACATGAACAACATTAAATTATCGATGAGAACGAATTTCAGATGGCACAAATGGTTCTTCGTTCAGCATGCAGAAACCGGACAAGAAAATACGAAAGCATCCCAACTTTGTTGTTGTTTTAGATTAGACACTAGGAATTGACATTTCAATTAGCAAAGTAAGTGGGAAGGACTTCAAATTCTCATTACAGTTTGCGAATTCAGGTAGGATTATGTAAAGCTCTAGTATTATGTAAAGCTTGAGAGCGGTTCCACGCGTGATTTCTTTAATGGAAAAAAAATGTTTACAAAAACATAATTTGTGAATCAACAACTGAGTTCTGCAATTCGATCACCGCACCTCACAGGGGAAGATACACACGATCTCAACCGTTGTTTGCAAACAAACAACGGACTACCCTTTTCCTCGGCAGAGCCACAGCGCTGGAGAGCTCTCTCTTCCCCTTTCATGGCGGGCAACGATCTCACACTAGTGGTGGTGATGGTACTGCTGTTATACACAGATCGAAGTGCATTAACCACTTCACGCATGGTGGGGCGCTGCACCACATCTTGTTGGAAGCATTCAAGGGCTAGATTGGCGACCCTCTTGGCGAGTCTCGTAGGGTAGAAGCCCTTCAGTTCGGGGTCCATTATCAGATACAGCTTCGTGTCATCCATCAGATATGAGCGGCTGAATGCCACCAGATCCTGTTCTTCTTCCGGAAAGAGGGCGTCCATGTTTTTTCTGCCCGTTAATAGCTCTAGCAACACCACTCCAAAACTCCACACGTTGCTCTTCGGGAAAACATGACCGTCTCTCAGCGTCTCAGGGGCCGAGTAGGCTTCCGCCTGCACAAAGAACAACATTATTACATTGTCGCGAAATTTGATAAAAATTGAACACTTAATTTAATTGTTTGGAGGATTTTGGACAATTTAAAAAATATATATAATCAATCTAAAACACTTTAAATAACTCTACTCAGAAAAACCCACATTTAAAAATTGTAAACCTCCATTAACCTACATTGAAAAATTGTAAACCTCCATTCAAAAATTTTAACGGAATAGATTTGAATCTGCTTACCCTTCGCAAAACATAGATATTTGTAATGAGCTTTCGCGCAAAACAGTAATCCAAAAGCCTGGCATTGAAATCTTTATCCACCTGAATATTCATGGTCTCAAAATATCTGTACGCAACCTGCCATACGAAAACCATCACGTGAGTTCGGCACACCAATCCATGAGGTGAGTTCGCATAGCAAAAGTGGCATCAACATCATTCAAATGTTTGGTTCTTGGGTAACTTTAGATCTGTTGGTTTTTTTGGGTAATTTTAAATCTGGTTGTAATTAGATTCAAAGTCTGGGTTTTATTTTGTGATTGGAATTTTGCTTATAAAATTTGGATTTTTTAAAGTCTGGTAAATTTTAAAGCAGTAGTTTAATTGTTTTGTTATGATAGAAAAATTATTAAAAAAATATTATTTCACTATTCTAAACATGATATTTTTTAACTATGAAATATTAACAATTAAGTTATGGAACTTTCAAAACTTTCTGTATAAATTTTATAATTTAAACCTTAATAATTTTGTTGGAAAAATCAAAACAATCCAAATCATTAACCTTTCATTTAAATTAAAGAAAAATAAACTATACACAAATGTAGCTACCAACTATTATGCTTTTAAGTTATGGGTTTTAGTTTATCGTAGAGGTATGAGAGAAATTTAACTTATTTAAAGATAAATTAAAAAAAATTGATGCATTAAAGTTGAATAAGCCTTGGACCCAAATGGCTCCTTGCTTGGCGAAGATCGCTGCTCGCTGAGTTCGGATCGGCCTTGATCTAGATAGCTTCGTGAAGATAGTTGTTGGTTAAGTTCCGTCCACTTCTGGGGGCAAGCTCCTACCCATTTCATCAGTTCCCTAATCTGTAGGTTCAATGGTTTTTTGGCTGTTGCTGACAACTCTCCACAGTTGGATCTCGAAGGTATGGAAGTCTCTCATTTCGGATGAAATGTGCTAGGGGTTGCTTTTTAGTAGATTTTGAAAACCCTGAAAGCAGACAATGCATTCTAGATTCCGGCCCTTGGTTTTGGGAAAATTCAGTACTATTCATGAAGCCATGGAACCCATCATTCGATCCCTCAACAACAGTGATAACCTCAGCGCCAATTTGGGTGAGATTGCCAAACCTACCCTTGCATCTCTGGAATTTCCCCTCACTAAAAGCCATTGGAAATGCAATTGAGAAATTTTACTACAGGTGTCCAGGTGTCCAGAAACAGAGGAATATGCTAGAACCACCTATGCACGCATGTGTGTGAAAATGGAATTTAGTACCGAATTTCCAGTAGAAATAAACCTAACAAGTAAAGACTATGTGTGGAACCAAAAACTCGATTATGAAAGTGTCATCTTCATGATCCTATTTTGAGACAGGCCATCTAGCCAAAAATTGCCCAAAAGCCTCCGAGAAAAATTTTGCTAGAAAGAATCACCACAGATATATATGGTGGGAAGGAACAAAAAAAGAACATTACACTGTTATCAAGGAAGAATATTCTCTAGAAAAACTCTGAATCACAAGAAATTGAGCAAGAAAGACAAGTAGGGGGAAAGCCCCACCCAACAGCAAAAAAGTGAACTCGAGAACCCTTCAAGCATCAACAGTTATGAGGATTCCAATACCGCACAAAATAAATCTTCATTTGATAGCAAAGGAGATCTCTCAGACCAAACTTCTTCTCCGACTATCTTCGAATGCGAAGCTAAGGCACCAATGTCGCAAGAACCAGAAGAGATGAAGGAGATGCAAGATAAAGAAAGTTGGAAGACCGTAGAGAAAAAAAAAAGAAGCTAAAGCTACAACACCAATCTCGCCAAGAAAAGCAAAGGACGAACACAACAAACATCCAACAAATCGTGAAGCTAAAGGACCAATGTCCCAAGAACTAGCAGAGATGAAGGAGATGCAAGATAAAGGAAGTTAGAAGGCCGTAGAGAAAAAAAGAAAACGCTACAACACCAATCTCACCAAAAAAGACGAGAACCCAGACAATTAAGAACTAAGAAAATTATAGGTCACCACCACCATGATTAATTGTTTTAAAACATATTATAATAATAATATAATATTATAAAAATTAAAACATTGATTTAATTATATTAAAAAACATTAATAAATTCTTAAATATTAGCAATTTGTTTGGAAAAATTAGTAAAAAAAAGTAATTTTTTTATTTGGGTCAACATTTCACTCATTTATATGGAGGGAAGTATACAGATTTTCCAAAACATAAATTTTGAAGCGTGAAAATCGAGTCTAAAAATACACATTTAAAAGAATATTTTATTATATGTCATGTCCCTCCATATGAATAAACGAAAATATAATCAAATATTGCACAGTAAAAAAAAAAAAATTTAATTGATTTATTATGTATATGGAATATATTCATTACCTCAACCAAGTTTTGACATAAACTTTGGCATTATATATTAATTACAAAACCTATGTTTAATGCGTGTTTAATAACCCGCGTCCCCCCATCTGCAATGTTAGACTATGGTATTAATTGACTCTTACACTATCCGGATTTGATCATACGGAAGATATAAACCGCGTTCCAGGTGTATCTTGATCTACGCCAGGTGGCCCTTTTCTGAGACTGCTGTCCATCGATCTTGCCACGGTTCGCGAGGATAGCTCTGGCATTGATTATCCTTGGGTTTAGTCCAGGCCTCGGGATGCCGATGGCGATCCACGGCGGAGGTTCATTCCCGCGCTTTCCTGATATTCATTGGGGTTTTATTCCCCTGTCTCGGCTAGGGCTTCCATTTGCTTCTTCCGCCGAGAGGCTGCTCCGGGTTTCCATTCGCGCGGCCGCTGAAAAACTTGGCCTGATGCTTCGGCCGTTCAACCTGCAAATGCATCTGGGTAACAATGAATTTCTGAACCAGTCCTCAGTCCGCGCATCGTTTATCAGGTGAACGTGTGCTATTTACTATTTACTTTCTTTTTATTTCTTCTGGTTATAACTCTTGATGAAAACTTGGCTTCTAATCGATTTGCTTGTGTGATGGAAATAGGAATCGGTTCCTGGTGAGGTAGCGAGGCTGTGCATTCCGTAAGCTACTCCCGCTGTCATCACAAGAGGTAAGCCCTCCGTCCTCAGAGAGAAGTGACTGCGTTTCCACGCCGAATGTTTTAATACTTTACCTTTGTCTGGCCAGGGATTGCGATTCCATGGATGGTTTGTTTATTCTTCGACTTCTCTGTCGATGAGGGGTCTGGCCGTTACTGTTATCGGCTTCCAACCATGGGTTATCACCCTTAGATCTTCTTTCCTGAGGATGAGGCTATTTTATGAAGTTTGTTCATTGTATATTCTACGCCGATTAAGAAACCTTTCAGTTTAACGCTACAATAATTGTGTAATCATGATCTATACCTGAGGGAAGACCAGGTACGGCAACTGCCTACCCAAACTTCCCGAGGTTCTGATTACTGACTAAGTGAATAATTTTCTTTATAACTCTGTTCTGAATATATGAACCTTCTTTTAATTATCTAAATGCTAAGATTCAGGTATCTATCCAACTAACCGCCAGTGCCCTACACACTTAGACTGTGCATTAACTCTAACTCGGCACTCTGAACAGTAAATTGACTCCATGATGACAATTACTTCATTAACTACCACAGTTATGTATACTGTAAAACTTGGCAATTCTTCTGTAATTAAAATTATAACAACAATGCGTACCTGTTCTTCGAAGGTTGTCAGGATTTTTCTGTGTTAAGGAAATCACTCCTGTATGCTTGTTTTCCACCCAACTGCGAGATTAGTCGACACAGACTAATCTCCCCCCAAGCTTCACTTGCCAGGCCACTGCCTCAACAAATGTCGCGCACTTTCTGCGCCTGTGCTCTCTGGTCATCACCAGACGCAAGCACCACTTTCCCTTTCTCCTCTGTTTCTTTTTCCCCCGCCTGTTCCTTAACAGCCTGGGTCTCCCTTTTTCCATTCTTTATCCAAGGATAGGGAAAAGAAACAGTTAGGGTTTATTCTGCCTTTCTTGATAACTGTTTCTTACATATTAACACATATGTGTTTAAAGAAAATCCATTCAGCAGAAATTAAACAATGACTCCCTTATCAAGATTACCATAGGTAATTCAATTAATTCAGTTCCAGTTTGGAATTCACAAAGTTTTTCACCATGATAAAGAAGTAATAATCTCTGTTTTTTTTACATTTTTCCTATAATGGTAAAAAAAAAGACAGAGAGTTTATTTACATAATTATTTGGTCGTCACATCTCCTCCCCCTGAGATTGGACACCGTCCCGGTGTCTTTCAGCCACGAACAGTGCTGGATAAGATCTCCTCATCAGTTTTTCGTCCTCCCAGGTAGCTTCCTCGGGTCCATAGTGTCGCCATTGGACCTTAACTTGGGTAATAGCTCGTTTCCGCAGCTGCACTTCTCTCCGGTCGAGGATGTTCAGAGGTTCGACCAGAACCTCTCCTTCCGGTTCGACCTGCATTGCACGATTTTGAATTAGTTTTTCCTTCTGATAACAATTTCAACAGTTTTTCTACAGCATTAGCTATTACCTGGATATCTTGCCATTGAATAACATGCCTAGGATCATAAACATATTTCTTGAGTATTGAAACATGGAATACATTGTGGACTCGAATGTGGCTGGGCAAAGCGAGCTGATATGCCACTGGGCCAATCCTTGCCAGGATCTGGAAGGGTCCACAATATCGGGGTGCCAATTTGGCACATCCGCTCCATTGTGAGGTACTCCTTTTTGTTTGAATTCTGATATATACATGATCACCAACCTGATATTCCTTAAATCTTCTCTTTCGATCAGCGAAATTTTTCTGCCTGTCTTGAGCAGCCTTCAAATTCATACGCACCTTTTTCACCATTTCTTCCATTTCTTTAAGCATCTCAGGCCTCAAGTTCAGTTTATCTTCGGGTCCTCCCCAATTAGTAGGTGTTCGGCATTTTCGACCGTACATAACCTCAAAGGGGCTCATTTGTGTAGAGGTATGATATCCATTATTATATGCGAATTCTACCAGATGTAAATATTCTTCCCACAACGTGGGTTGCTGCATCACGAATGCCCGTAGCATGTCTTCCACCACTTGATTAACTCGTTCAGTTTGTCCATCGGTCTGGGGGTGGTATGCTGTGCTGAAATTTAATTGAGTTCCTAAATCAGCGAACAGTGTTCTCCAGAATGCTGATGTGAATTTCACATCGCGATCGGAAAATATCACTTTTGGCAGCCCATGAAGCCTAAACACGTTTTGCATAAAAACGTGAGCAATTTGTGGAGCTCTGTACGTGGATTGAACCGGTATGAAATGTGCAGCCTTACTTAGTTTATCCACTATCACCATAATAGAATCATTGCCCTTTTTTGTCTTAGGTAACCCTGTGATGAAATCCATGGAAATAATTTCCCACTTCCATTCTGGAATTGGTAAAGGTTGTAACAGTCCTGCTGGGTGCTGGTGCTCAGCTTTAATTTGCTGACATTCCAAGCATCGTGCTAAATACTCAGCAATGTCCTTCTTCATTCCTGGCCAAAAGTACTCCTTTCGAATGGCGGTAATCATTTTCTAATATCCTGGATGTCCTGCATAATGACTGACATGGAATTCATCCATAATAAGATTTTTAATTTTGTCTTGACTAGGTACATATAGCCTTTGTTTAAAATGTATCATTCCATCTTCATTCAGCTTATAATCTGATTGGTCTGTCAAGCCAGCAGATTGCTGTAGTTGCAGTTTTAACTGTTGATAATTAACATCCTGCCTTGAAGCTTCTTTAACCATTTCCAAAACGGGGCTCTTCCACTCACTAACAGAGACTTCATACAATTGTTGCACTTTCCGGCTTAAGGCATCCGCTACTCGGTTTTCTTTCCCTTGTAAATATTTTATCTCAAAGTCAAAACCGCTTAGAAAGTCCACCCATCGTGCTTGTCGTGCGTTTAGGGTGGGTTGACTGAAATAATTAGTCAAACTATGGTGATCAGTGAGCAGTAAAAACTTTCTGCCCACTAGATAATGTCTCCACATTTTCAAGGCGTGGATGACAGCGGTCAATTCTAAATCATAAGCAGAATATTTCTGTTCATGCTCCTTCAATTTTCGAGATTTGTAGGCAACTACCCTACCTTCTTGCATTAACACTCCACCGACTCCTTCTTTGCTTGCATTTGTACATACTACGTAATCTTTATCAGGATCAGCTATTCTTAAAATAGGCGCTGTGGTGAGTAGATGTTTCAATTGTTCAAAACTCTGTTGGCAGTTTGGGGTCCACTGAAATGCTTTCCCTTTTTTCTGCAATGAGGTGATGGGGAAAGCAACCTTCGAAAATCCTTCTACAAATCTTCTATAATAACCAGCCAGACCCATAAAGGATCGAATATCTGCCACATCCTTTGGTACAGGCCAGTCCATTATGGCCTT
>APFE031257888.1:0-24966 GCA_000404065.3 Pinus taeda
TTTTTATTAAGAATGAAGTCACACACTTATTTGATGAGCCCCCTCACTTCTATAAATTTACAGAGGCTGATGAGACCCCGGGGTCAATTTTGAAACAGCAGCTGCCTCCTCCAGACACATGGCAGGAATTAATATGATTGCTTTTGAATCAAAGTTAAATAATCACATCTTTCTCTTCAACAAAAGGTTTGTATTACATACACAGCTGGACAAAAGATACATCAGCAATTATGAAGACACTGAGCCAACTCAGCATAGGTACTCGGCCACAACAACAGCATCAGCAAGCACAGGTGGTAGGGCCAAGAAGACACATAAAGGTAATAGCTACACAGCAAGTCATTCAGCAGTTATGATAAAGCCACTCAACCAACTCCGTGAGCCCCAAAGGTCAATATTACTCTGACGGGAGTTAAGAGCTTTTATAACTCATTTAAGATTGTAATTACTTCTCACCTACAAGACATGTACGAGTGTAAGAAGATATTTTCTTCTCAGATGACTTAATGCCTGAGATATTTTTGTAATCAGACTTCTATATATTCCCCCTCGCATTTGTTAGCAGGGGTTGGACTCCGGATGTATGAAATCTCTTGAGAGCTATTCTGTGATTCCTCTATTGTAAATCTTCAGACAGCTAATACAAAGATGATGGGATTTCTAAAAGCATTGTGTTTCTGATGTCTGGCTCATGTATGGCAGAAAGTTGCAGGATTCCTGTGTATTCCATGGCTCAATAAATTTTCTTGTTACTCTTTGTTATATATATGTTCATTATACTTTCATATATCTTCCATGTTTTCCATGTACTCAAGATCTAAGTAGCAAGGAAAAATAATAGTCTCAGGACTTAATCATTGATTACCTTGGGCTCAATCTAAGCTATTTCATATGTTTTCTTCAGTTATGGTAACGAAAGAGTAATTCTTAAGTGCTACCTTTCACACCATATCATCACAGTAATCTATTTGTTTTAGGAATTCAAGTAATTGCTCCTAATTAATAGACCTCTCTCCCACTACCCAGCTCAGTAAGGAATTCTTAAATGCTCCTTGCTAGTTGTTTCACTTCACCCTCACAAATTTACAATTTGTTTTATGAAATACATACAGGCCCTGTAATCCCAGCAGCACTTAATCCAGGATCTCAAGAAAGCAACTGCTACAAGCCCCATTTCCCAATGGATTAGTTTCACCTGCAGAGAACACTCTAAGAGATATCAAAATCATCCTCCCAACCAAACACAAAAGACAATCAAACATTCACTCCATAACTAGCCTAAAAACTTCATTAGAACAGTGACAAATCATAAAGAGAGAGCCCTCTCTGATTACAACTTGGCTAGAAGTTGTAGTCCAAAGATTGGTTAGTGGTTACCCCGGCCGTATTCCCTTAGAGTCAAAGGGAACAACCTGGGTGTTAACAACCTTCATGCAGCATAAGACCCCTCAGCAGAAAATTAACAGTGTTTATCACTTTGCTCTTATCCGGATTTTGGTGGAATTTCAGTTGGGATTACAGGGCATTGCTTCGGAGGAATTCATCTCCCGTGACCTCTTCAGCACTTCACAGGTATTATCAGAGGCAGAGCACGAGATTGGTGGTCCTTCTCATCAGTATGAGCGCCATGAGACCACTACAATGCTAGTATTCATTAAATATCAGAGAGGCAGTAGGCACTTGTTTGCAGCAACAAAGTGAGTGTTATCTCCACCCGAGGTGGAAGGGGCCTTGCTTCTGGCATTGAAAACACAGGTATAGGACAAGGGCAAGAGGCCCATGCATGATGAGGGGCCATCAGGTGAACAGGAGGCTGACTTCATCCTCATTCAGGATGATGATGCATATGTGGAGAGTGCCAAACTTAGGATGACCATCCAAGAGCAGAACACGGAGATCCAAGACTTGTCACTCAATTTGGAGAGGGCCAAATGGATCATCAGGTATTTGGAGAAGAGGAACAAATAGCTTGAGGACTAGCATGAGATCATGGAGCTGCTAAGCATCCGTGAGAATCGACAAGCTGCCCAACAAAGGAGGATCGAGCTCAGTACCTTGGAGCAAGAGATTAACAATGACCGTGAGTCTTGGCTCGAGCGGATGAACATCCACCTTGAGAGACTGCTAGAGAAGGCTGACAGAGACAAAACCATACTGAGGTGGATGGTTTATCATTACAAGGCATGGAACATGAGTTCGAAGGCTCGGATAGGGAGCTTGAAGGAAAATTTGAGGAGAGTAACAAAGAGACAAAAGAGGAAAAAAGAGAAAGATCAGCTTCGAATATTGGCTAAAACCTCTATGGCCCAACATAGTGCCTCTTAGAGAACCTCTAGCCCAAATTTCAAGAAATTTGGGGCAATTTTGGTCACATGGCAAAATTTTGGTCACAACACAGGTTTTTTCTCCCTGTGCACCGCGCCACTGGTGCGACGCTTACGATTGGGATTTCCAAATTGAAAATGGCTTGCATTTTTGGATTCTGCATGCAAAATCACGACTACTGGTGCTTGGACAAGAATTTTGGGCATGATTTGAGTCTCTAGGAGGTAAAAAACACCCAAAAAATGACCTCTCTGCCCCTATTTTGACACACGGGAAGCATTCTTGGGAGAATGAAGATTTGGAGGGGAAATGAGCACCAAATTCAGAAATTCCACTTGGGTTGGAAAGTAGACAGGGAGAGGCTTTCCAAAAATCACACTTGGGCACATTTTGGACCCCTACAGATACCTCACAAGAGCCTCCAAAGTTCTGTGGCACATATAGAATTGGGGGCGATGCATATACAGAAAAAGGCCAAATTCACCTCCGTTTCGCGAAATTTCGATTCGTGAATTTCTCCAAGTGGGCCCACTCATCTACACTTCACTTTTTTCGGCAACTAAGGAAAAGTTTAAAGATTTTGGCTACTATCCAAGTGGCAAAGGAAGGCAAATGGTCACCAAATCCATTTGTCATTTTTGTAACGCTGCACCTGTAGCTAATGGTTGGCTTTCCATCTCCATTTTGTAATGATTTGAGAAAGTCCCCAACTCTTGGTTGTTCTATCTCCTTATGGCATGTTCTATTTATTGTATGCAAACCATTTTCAAAGGGTTGGTTGGCTTGTAATTTCTGGGAGACTATGGGAAAGAAACTCTGTTTCTTCCTTGTATATTTTGACAAAGGATTAATGAAAGGCAACGGCTCTGTTTCATGAGATTCATGTGGTTGTGAGTGTAGAAAATGTGTCTCTTATGTTTCATATGTATTTCGTTATGTTTCAAAGTTCATTTCATATTCATTTCCAGTGAAATTTTCTAAGTTAGATAAGGTAGAATTCATTTTTATTGCTCTGCCTGTGGGAAAATTTCATGTTCAGTGTTCTTCTTCTGTTGAAAATGATTCATGTACTTATGCCCTTTTCACCCTTCTAAGAAATCTCTCCATTCCGCGTTATTTCAAACTAAATTGCTAGACTTTCCACCTATTTTTCCTCATGAAGTAATCTGTGCCTTTGTATTAAATTCTCTGCTCATTGCTGTCTGTTTGGTTCCATACCATCCCAGAAACTCAGTCATTCATAAAAAATCACTTCTCGTATCCATATTCACTTACTAGCCTAAGACCAATATTTCACAGTAAGTCATCTCAGGCCATATCATTTATCTATTCACTAAGCATGACTCGGAGAGAGCCCTCTCCTCTTCTGGTAGGGCTAGCTACCAGACTGAGCGTGGTTTGTGGTTACCCTAAATTTTTCCTTCCTTCAGCCTAAGGCAGATTTAGGTGCTAACATAGTGGCGACCATACTGGGGAATGAAATCAATCCCCTTACTTCTCGATAATTCTAAGTTTACAGATGATAAGTTTAGGATTGGAGAGGAAGAGTAAGTTGGTTGTGTCCTATGATTTTTCTCAATAGCACACTGGATTCTAAAAGATATACCAGAGCTAATCCAGATCTAGATCCTCTGAACATCTACGAAAATCCCAATTTGATTTCAAGAATTCATCGTCAAGAAATCTCTATATCTCTTGTGTTCAAATCCCATTCATGCCTGGACATTTTTTATTATCTTGAAGAGCTAGAGTTTGATGAGCAGTTTGAACTATCGTTGTTCAAAACCAAATCCGAAAGGGTGGTTGGATCTACTGTCCACAATCCATAGTTTCTTGTAGAATTGGAGACGGAAAGGGCTAATCGGTCAATTGATAATTACATTATAGCTCAGCTTCAAACTCCAATTGCTATCCCCTTACAAACTATGCACACTCCTCCAACACCTCCAAGGCCAAATCCACCAAGAGGGATGGCTACCCGTTTTGCACCCCTCATTCTGCCTCAAGTTTTAGATGATATGCCCACAGATTATCAAAGCACAATCCCATTTTTTGATGGCACCCCTAATGGTATTACTGCTCTGCAACATGTGGACAGAATGGCAGACTTCTATGAACTTCATGAGATCGATGCAGAGAATGTGGCAATGAGACTCTTTATACAGACATTTGCAGGTGAAGTAAGGAAATGGTTCAGAGGTTTTCCGGCTGCACATATTGCTACCTTGGCTGATCTACAAAGACAATTTTTAAATCGCTGGGAAGTGAAAAAGAATCCTCTTTAAATTTTGGTTGAATATGAGAAAATCAAAAGAAACGTTGGTGAGTCAGTCCAAGACTATTGCATTAGATTCATTTTAGTTTATAATGAAATTCTAGATCATCTAAGGCCACCTGTGGGACTAGCCATGGTGAATTTCCCGGATGGTTTTGATGCTGACATGGCTTATCAATTAAGAGAGAGAGAACCGGCCACAATGGAAGACATGCAAAAGATAGCAGTGAGCGTTGAAGCAAATCTGCTGACCAAGAGGGCTAGAGCAAAAGCAAAAAAGAAGGTCAACGTAAAGGAATAATCTTCCTCGGTAGATTAGCTACTTCGAAAGTAGAGCAGATGCTTGAAAGGGTGAAACTTGAAAAACCGGAGCCACAAGTTAGAAATCCTAACTTTCGTGGTCAGCAACAACCACAATATAGAATAAGACAGAGAGATCAGCGAGCCCAAGAGCAAACTGCACAACGGCCAATTCAGACACCTTTGCAGCAAAATTTTGTGCATGGACTAGAATCAAATGAGGACGAGAATATAATAGGTGAAGAAAATCACCTCTTTACTTCGGATGATTTGCCTATTTATCTCACTGGGGATGAGGAGTATGCAGAGAGTTTGGCTGTACACAAAGATGTAGATTTCATTCTAGCAAACGACACCATCTTGGAGGAAGAATCGGACGAGTACTAGAGAGGCTATATGAATGCTCTGTCCGCCCAGGAACAACGATATTCACTTAGAAACACAGATGTGCCGGTCAAACCAATTTAGAAAAGGAAGGATGTTGAAGCATCAAAGAATGATTCATCAGTTGCACAAAGGAAAGGAAAGGAGGCAATTGATCTGGAGAGTAGCAAGCCACCATAAGCAGAACAATCAAATCAGCAAGTTGCATCGAAAGAAAAATAAAGGAAAGAAATCCCAATCAAAGAGGTAGAAAATATTCCTTCTTTTAACTTAGAGAATGAGATTTCTAAATTAAAGGTATACATCCCCTTGACTGAAATAATGAGGAACAACAGTTATAGAGGACAAGTATTTAAAATGTTGAATTTGGACCCAATGTTTGACATGGTGAATGTCGAAGATGATCAACCTAAAATGATTTTTGGGCCAGCATCGAATGGTGAGTCTCCTGATAGTAATGTGCCACCTTTTTATATCAGTTTGAGATTGCATGATTTTGTGTTACATAATGCCATGTTCGATTCCGGAGCTTCTCACAATCTCATGCCTAAGGCTATCATGGATAAGCTTGGTCTGGACATCACCCAGCAATACCATGATCTCTATTCATTTGATTCTAGTAGAGTAAGATGTATAGGACTCATCAAAGACTTGGTTGTGAGTCTGGATCAACTCCCAATGAAGAATGCTTTGATGGATGTTGTTGTAGTAGATATTCCTCTCAGGTTTTGCATGCTTCTTTCCATGTCTTGGGTAGCGAAATTGAAAGGGACACTACAACTAGATTTCTCCTATGCAACAATTTTGGTGTTTGGCCAAATGAGGAAATTGTATCGGGAACAAAAAGTGAAATACCCATTGCATTCTTCAGCAGAGCTATAAGAGATGTAGCCTTAAAATACAACATCATTGAGAAGCAAGCCCTTGCACTTGTGACGACATTGAAATATTTCCGGGTATATATTATACATTCTCATATTTTGGCCTATGTTCCTAACGCTACTGTCAAAGATGTTTTAGTGCAGACAGATCTGGAAGGAAGATGAGGCCAATGGATTGCAACCTTGCTGGAATATGATGTGGAAATAAAGCCCACAAATCTGGTGAAAGGATAGGGATTGGCAAAGTTAATGGCCGAATCAAACTTGCACGCCTTGGACATAAATATAATCGCTGCTATGTCCGATGAGAATGAGGAAGGATCGTCAATTCAGGTATCTGAAATGTTTTCTCTTTCTCCGTGGTATTCAAATATCATATATGTGCTTAAAAAAATTTCACCACCGCCCGACATGACTAGAAACAAAGCGAGAACACTCAAGTTGAAGGCTGCCATGTTTTGCATTCTAAATTCTACACTGTATTGGAAATATCCCAGTGGTGTTCTATTAAATTGTTTGGTGGAAAAAGAAGCAAATAGGGTCATGGAGGACTGCCACCAAGGAGACTATGGTGGTCACCTTTTTTGGAAGTCAACAACAAATAGAATTTTGAGAGCGGGGTACTATTGGCTGAAATTGTTTGCTGATGTATATAATATGGTCAAGCACTGTCATAAGTGTTAGATTTTTGAAGGAAAGCAGAAGTTACAACCTTTACCACTTAAGCCTATAGAGGCGAGTGCCCCTTTCTAGCAATGGGAATTGGATTTCATTGGTGAAATTCATCCCGCTTCTTTTGGTCAGCATAGATGGATCCTCACAGTGACAGATTATTTTACGAAATGGATCGAGGCAATTCCCACCAGACAAGCTACATATGCGGTAATCATTTCATTCCTTGAAAATAACATCTTGTATTGCTTTGGTTTCCCAAATAAGTTAATCATTGATAACGTAACAACTTTCAAATAAAAAAGGATGGTAGAGTTTTTCATAAATATCACATCATTTTGGGTCACTCAACTGCCTATCATCCACAAGGCAATGGATTGATGGAGTCTTCGAACAAATCATTAGTCAACATCATCAAGAAGCTGTTGGAAATAAACAAGAAGAGATGGCATAAGAGGTTGGTCAATGCAATTAGGGAAGATCGGGTCAGTCTAAAGAACTCCATTGGTACGTCACCGTTTGAGCTTGTTTATGGAGTTGATACAGTATTTCCTACCTCTCTTGCTGTCCCGGTAGTCAAACTTCTTCAGGAGGCAGGCAGTGAAGAAGATCCCATGTAGAGAAGGTTGAATCAAATGGTCCACTTGTAGCAGACCAGAGAAGAAGTTTTCAAGAACACATCCAAATTGTAGGAGAAGATCAAGAAAATTTATGACAGAAAGGAAAAGGTGGACAAATTTTAGTTGGATGATGTGGTGCTAAAGTGGGATGCAAGGAATGAGGAAAAGGGTAAGCACGGTAAGTTCGAGAACCTCTGGAAAGGTCCCTTTAAAATTGCAACATATCGGGGTCAGAATGCCTTTCTTCTGAAGGAAATGAATGGGGAATATTGTCCAGGAGGGCCGATCAATGGTCGGCTCCTCAAGTGGTACTAGTTCTGAGTTATTAACACTGCTTCCATTGTCATTGTAAATACCATTTTTATTTCAATTTGGTTAAAGTTTGTCAAGTTAGTCTTCAAGTCATTTCAATTTCAAATTTAAGTAAGTTTTTTGGTCATTTTAGTTTCATAAATGAGTCAGAGTCCTGTGTTGTTTGTCAAAATAATGACTCCATAGCCTAATGGATGAAGGCACTATCTAGCTCTTCCAGAGATCTGTTGTTCTTGGCACCTCCAACGAGCTACCATCCCCCATTGGAGCCAATGTAAGAGTCGGTCTGGTCAGTCCTCCGTCAGAGATAAAAAATCTTTATGCATTTCATTTTTAAGAGTGCTGCTCCATTCACCCAACTGCATTCTGCTAGGGGCATGCCATAATCTGACACAAAAGGCCATGCTAGTCATTTCCCCTCATGTCTGGCTCCTGCTGGCTTAGGTCTTTTGTCAATGATCACTAAAAAGTCCATGAAAGTCAAGGTCTGGTCCTTTAATGCACAAAAGTCATTTTCAATAATTAGGTCTAGGGATTAAATCAATTTGGTCTTCAACCATGTTCAATAAAGCGATGCAAGCCAAACTGAGGCCCTTACAATGTTATGATTCAGAGAGTTTCATCGTCATGTTGATAGACTTTGACTCTTCCTCAAAACTCTGTTTTGAATAAAAGTCAAACAATGTCATTTGTGATAGAATTTTCAAAAAATTCGTCAGTTGATTTCTTCAGGTGCAGTCGTGGTTTCCGTGGCGAATACCCTATCATGCAATCCCTGCAAAGAGTGCCAAAAATTTCATCATTTGAGCTGAAATTTCAAAGGGAAAAGTGAAATTCAGTGTTGCTTTAAGTCAGTGAAAAAGTGTCAAAACATAACATTAGAAAAATGGGTTTTTGAAGAAGCAAAAATTTAACCCATGACTTCAAAATCTTTAAATAGAGGTTTCCCAAAGCAAACAAGGTCATTGTGCTAATCAAGGTTATTGAGAAACATAGCAAAGTGTTTGAGAGTGAAAAGTGCATGTTTGGAGTGAAGTTAGAGGAAGTTTCCAAGGCGCAGCGCACACATAGAGGCGTGCGACACACACAAAGAGCGCGGTGCACATAGAGCCACCACACAGTGCAAAATTTCTACGGGCGCGGCGCACACACATGGCGCAGCGCACTGGGTTTGGTGTGCTGTGCACACCCACAAAGGCCCGAAATTGTGCCAAATTTCCTCAAGTTGCTTGTGAAACCCCTCAAATTGACAGGTAGGCTCTATATCATGGATTCTCATCAAATTTTATGAATGTTATGGTGGTTCATGGCTATGTATGATTGCAACAAAACTCATAAAACCAACCACAAGAAAACACCAAAAGCCATTGTTGCTAGGGTTGCATAATTGTGGTGTTGAGGCCAAGGTTCCATTTTCACCCCTCATTTTTCCTTTTCTTGCCATTTTTCCCTATCCCCCCTTTCTTATTTTTCCTATTATCCCTACCCTAAAACACTATCAAACCCTATTCCCTATCCCCTCCTCTTATTTGTCAACATGACACCCCAAAACCCTACCTTATCAAAATCCCAAAACCCTACCTTATCAAATACCCAAACCCCCTACATATCCCTAAACAAACTTCTCCCCATAACCCCTATTCCCATCATATTACTCCCCTCCTAATACTCCCTTTTCTTTTTCATTTTTCCCCTTGGTGGCAGATATCACAACAACACCTAGTTTCACACCATCATGAAAGGGCAGCCCAAGTACAGTACACATAGCAGTCATGGCCTCTAAGAGTTCATCAGAGTATGAGATAGAGACACAAAGTAATTCATCCTCGGAAGAACAGGCGCCCAGGAGACATCACAAGAGTGGAAAACATGTTAGGGATGAGCCAACTACTCTCACTGAATTGCAGGCATGCCCTCTTGCCATGTCATGTTTCCAGCATCTATCATGTTTTGAATTTTGTCAAAGGGTGGCTAATGTTAGAGTTCATCATGAGTTGGCCCGTCTTTTTGTACTTCACCTACATGGAGGTTATTCTATCCTAGCCAGGGTCACCTTCACATTGAAACCCGAAACTACCTCAGTGGAAACCAGCACACCAAATGTTGGAGAATAGTGGCACAAGAAAAAGAAGGTGGATAAGAAACACTATGAGCCTTACACTAAGGCCATATTATTGAGGCAGCTCACAAGAGTCTTTCCATTCAGATATTTGAAAGATGAGTATGCTCCACTCATGAAATTGATCATGAAGTTCTTTAGCTGTGAGGGGAGGTTCTCTCTTCTATATGCCTACCACATCAGGTTGCTCATGCACTTTACCAGGGTGTGGATGATGAACCACCCATTTTTCATTTGCAGGAACATAGAGAGGATGAACACCTTCATGCAACATAAGACTCCTCAGTAGCAACTTAACAATGTTTATCACTTTGCTCTTATCCGGATTTTGGTGGATCATCAATTGGGATTGCAAGGCATTGCTTGGGAGGACTTCATCTCCCGTGACATCTTCAACACTTCACAAGTATTATCAGAGCCAGAGCATGAGATAGGTGGCCTTTCTCATCAGTATGAGTGCATGAGATCACTACTATGCCAATATTCATTACATATGAGAGAGGCAGTAGGCACTTGTTTGCAGCAGCAAAGCGAGTGTTATCTCCACCCGGGGTGGAAGGGGACTCACTTTCGTCATCGAAAACAGAGGTACAGGAAAAGGGCAAGAGGCCCATGCATGACGAGGGGCCATCAGGTGAATAGGAGGCCGACTTCGTCCTCATTCAGGATGATGATGCAGATGTGGAGAGTGCCAAACTTAGGATGACCATCCAAGAGAAGAAGACGAAGATCCAAGACTTGTCACTCAATTTGGAGAGGGCCAAATGGATCATCAGGTATTTGGAGTAGAGGAACAAACAGCTTGAGGACCAGCATAAGATCATGGAGCTGCAAAGCATCTGTGGGAATCGACAAGCTACCCAACAAAGGAGGATCGAGCTCAGTACCTTGGAGCAAGAGATTAAGAATGACCATGAGTCCTGGCTCGAGCGGATCAACATCCACCTTGAGATACTACTAGAGAAGGTTGACAGAGACAAAACTATAATGAGGTGGATGGCTTATCATTATAGGGCATGGAACATGAGTTCGAAGGCTCGGATAAGGAGCTTGAAGGAAAAATTGAGTAGAGCAACAAAGAGACAAAAGAGGCAAAAAGAGAAAGATCATCTTCAAATCTTGGGTGAAGCCTCTATGGCCCAGCATAGTGCCTCTTAGAGAACCTCCAGCCCAAATTTCAAAAAATTTGGGGCAATTTTGGTCACATGGAAAAATTTTGGTCACAACACAGGTTTTTTCCCCCTGTGTGTGCGACGGTTAGGATTGGGAACTCCAAATTGGAAATGGCTTGCATTTTTGGATTCAGCATGCAAAATCACGAATACTAGTGTTTGGACAAGAAATTTGGGCATGATTTGAGTCTCGAGGAGGTCAACCACACCCAAAAAATGACCTCTTTGCCCCTATTTTGACACACAGGAAGTAGTCTTGGGCGAATGAAGATTTGGAGGGGCAAATGAGCACCACATTCAGAAATTCCACTTGCGTTGGAAAGTAGACAGGCCAGGATTTCCAACATGCACACTTAGGCACATTTTGGACTCCTGCAGGTACCTCAAAACAACCTCCAAAGTGGCGCGACACATATAGAATTGGGCGCAACGCATATAGCGAAAAAGGCCAAATTCACCTCCATTTCTCGAAATTTCGATTCACGACTTTCTCCAAGTGGGCCCGCTCATCTACACTTCAGTTTTTTCAAAAACTAAGGCAAAGTTTAAAGAGTTTGGCTTCTATCCAAGTGGCAAAGGAAGGCAAACGGTCACCAAAGCCATTTCTCATTTTTGTAACGCTGCACCTATAGCTAATGGTTGGGTTTCCATCTCCCTTTTGTAATGATTTGAGAAACTCCCCAACTCTTGGTCATTCTATCTCCTCATGGCATGTTCTATTTATTGTATGCAAACCATTTGCAGAGGGTTGGTTGGCTTGTAATTTCTGGGAGACTGTGGGAAAGAAACTCTGTTTCTTCATTGTATATTTTGACAGAGGATTAATGAAAGGCAACGGCTCTGTTTCATGAGATTCATGTGGTTGTGAGTGTAGAAAATGTGTCTCTTATGTTTCATATGTATTTCGTTATGTTTCAAAGTTCATTTCATATTCATTTCCAGTGAAATTTTCTAAGTTAGATAAGGTAGAATTCATTTTTATTGCTCTGCCCGTGGGAAAATTTCATGTTCAGTGTTCTTCTTCTGTTGAAAAGGATTCATGTACTTATGCCCTTTTCACCCTTCTAAGCAATCTCTCCATTCCACATTATTTCAAATTAAATTTCTAGACTTTCTGCCTGTCTTGCCTCACGAAGTAATCTGTGCCTTTGTATTAAATTCTCTGCTCATTGCTATCCATTTGGTCCCATACCATCCCTGAAACTCAGTCATTCATAAAAAATCGCTTCTCATATCCATATTCACTTACCATCCTAAGACCAATATTTCACAGTAAGTCATCTCAGGCCATATCGTTTATCTATTCACTGACCGTGACTCGGAGAGAGCCCTCTCCTATTCTGGTAGGGCTAGCTACCAGACTGAGCGTGGTTTGTGGTTACCCTGAATTTTGCCTTCCTTCAGCCTAAGGCATATTTAGGTGCTAACAACAGTATTAAGGTACCAAGGGATCAGAAGCTTAATGGAGACAGCATGGATTAGATGGAATGAGGCTAAATGGCAACCAAAAACCCTAGAAGGCCAACTGATGATGTATGGATGTCCCAACCTACCAAGAAGCAGGAGTGTCAATGTTCAAGGGTGACTAGCTGCCATAGACAATCAATGATGATTTCCAAATTTTCCCCACCATTGTTGGCGAGTACCATAATTATTATTGAATTGTGGCTTCTATGATCCATATCAGGTTTACAAGAGATTTCTCAACATAAATCACAAGATCTATCATTTGTTGACGTGTTTCAAACCAACCAATGTGGTTCATTGTCAGGACAGGTTGAAGAAATAGATCCAGCTTTGCATGTTAAATAGTCTGAGCAGAGCCTCCAACAGCTACTTTTGACTTAGGGACCAGAGTCATAAAATATTTTTTATAATTTAAAGGAAGTTAGTTATATTCGGTGACCATACCCTTAAAATATATAATTAAAAAATATATAAATATATAAAATAATTTTAATTGGTGTTTAAGTTAATAGTTAGTTAAAAAGGGTTCATTGTTGAAAACGAGTCTACGATTTAGGGCTGAATAGATGAATAGACGACCATGGATTGACTTCCGCAGCATCCAGAAGGCAAGAACAAGGGCAAGAAAAATGCAAAGATGCCCCCAACGTTCAAGTTTGCACGGCAGCCTGGATGGAAAAACGACAAGATGAAGTGCAAGAGATTGAATCCCTAGAAGCCCGAATCGAAGCTCGCAAGCCTGACTCTAGCACAAACCCTCTCGCTTCAGAGCTTCCCGCCGGTGACATCAATGGCGCCTTTGCCCCTTATGTCGGTGCGAAGCTATTCGATCAGTTACTGCTCTTAGAGAAGACAAAGAGGGGTCTCAGAGATGGTAACTTTACTAGTATGATCATCATACAGAGGGCTGCTCTGCCCAACGCCCTCTGCGGCCAAGACGTCCTTGGCATTGCAAATACTTGCTTTGGAAAAACTCTCACTTTCCTCATTCCTGTCGTTGGCAATTTCGTAGTGAGGATGAGGACGACGCCTGGCCTCGAGGGACTTCTGCAGGCCACCAAGATTTTGGATGCTTTGATAGGAAACAAATCAAACTTCGAGGGTTCTAGATTTACCCTGCATCCCAATAGCTTATGGATCCAACACGACATCGCTAGGAACCCACGTGCATCATCTGTCATGAAGCAAGGCTACGATTTTTCTAGCCAGCCCCTGCACCCCAACAGTCCATTGTTACAAAGGGCCACCACAGAGTTCACCAGTCAGCGAAGCCTTAGCTCCAAGGGAAACATCATCAGAAAAGAATCGCCTAGGAGCTTCCAAAGCACTAGAATCCTCTCGTCTCAGTTTTGCAAAGGAAAGCAGCAGTCTGATCACTCTACCTCGTTCCATATATAGATAGTGCTCCTTTCTGGAAAAACTCTGCTACAATGGGTGAGCTCTTCAGATCTAGTGCAGGACCTCAAGCAAATCCTGGAATTTAGGCTGGGGATTCCCTTTGCATTTCAACGACTCCTTCACGAAGGTAAACAACTTGAGGTTCTTTATCCCCTTTCTTTTTACAGCATTAAGAGAAATGCCTCCATCATTTTTACCGCTCGTTTGAGAGGGGGGCTTGTTGGACAGTCATCTTTAGCTGCGACTTTTTAATACAAAGATGTTGTCCATGCTCAGTCGCCCAAGAAAACAGCTCCACCAGCTCAGGCTCCCAAACCTTTTTCGGTGGACAAACTGGAGGAAACCCTTCCATTGAAATAATGCATCCAACGCTGGATGAGCACATCCAAAAGTATGCAGAGCATGCCATTATTTTCAGGTTCAATGGGCTATGGCCATGCACAGCAGATCTCTACCAATGGATTCACTCTAACTGGACCAACAACTGCAAGGTTCTCCTCTACTCAAAGGGTTTCTTCATTGTAGTGTTTGCCTTCAGTGAGGACTACCAAAAATCATTAACTGAAGGCACATGGTTCTGGGGCTCAGCAGGTTTATTTCTCACCCCTTGGTTCCCAGATTTCGATCCCTCTACAGCAATCATCACCAAGCTCCTGATGTGGGTCAGACTTCTTAATCTCCCGACACATCTATGGCACTTTGCTGTATTCCAAGGGATTGGCAATACTCTAGGCCGCTTTCTAACCACAGACACCTCTAGAGGGGAAAAGGGCATATATACCTTCACCAGAATATGTGCCGAAATAGACATGAGCAAAGGTCTACCTGATCAGATTAATCTCAAAATTGGAGATTTCCATTGGACTCAAACCCTGGATTACGAGAACACAACCTTTCGCTGCCGAAATTGCCATAACACAGGGCACCTTCAGAGCTCCTATCCCTCGATGCCTGCCCATCAGAAGAAAGCCAATCCTAAGCCGAAATCCAAAAGCTGGAAGCCTCATGATCCTCCCCCCATGGATGATTATGATTCCAGCTCAAATGAAGAGGAAGGGGATGCAAAGCAGGCACAGGATCCGCCCTCGAATGGTCCTGAGGATTCTGCTGTTCCACCAATCTTACAGAAAAGAACTCATGAGTCCTGTCCCTCGAATTCAGACAAGGAGACCTCTCCGTTAGTCCAGCTCAGTTTGCAAATCATACCAGCTCAGCAAAGTCATATTGGTTGGGTCAAAGTTGGTAAAAAGAAAGGAAAAAAATATCGAGTAGTTGATTCTACCCACGTTGGGTAGAATCCTTTGTTTTTCTCTTGTTACTCTATTCTTCTCGTTACTTCTTGTTTAGCACTGCTCTCTTCTTGTTTTCTCTTAGGCGCCGAGGTGGATAATCTATCCTTTTCGACTGCTCGTTTTCTTGCTTCTCTTGGTTGTAATTTCTTATTGTACCATACGTCCTCTTAATAGAATTAGTCTTTACTAAGAAAAAAAAATAGTTAGTTAAAAATGATTTATTTAATAATTAAAAACTATAAGTTATTTAGTAATTTAAATGGGATTTATAAGTGAAAGACCTTTTTCTTTTAATCATAAATATCCCTGATATAGTAAATATAATATATATATAAAAATAATTTTAAGATAATAGTTAGTTAGAATAAATATATATTAGAACGAGAGCGAAATAATAAGAAGTTAAAATGAAATAAATAAATAGATAAAATAACTATAAATAAATAAAATTAAATAAATAAAATTGAAATATATAAAAAAATTAAAAAATTTAAATTTAAGTAAGAACGTAGCCTGGATATTATCTAAACAGTGAAAAAAAGAAAAATAAATAAATAAATAAATAAATAATAATTTTAATTAAGAATGTAGTTGGTTATAAAAGGTAATTAATTTAATATTGTCTAATAGCTGAAAAATAAATAAATAAATAAATAAAAACAAAAAATAAAGGAGCCAAAAAAAGAGGAGTGGGGGTGACTAGGAAGAGAGTGTTGGGACCCAACACCTACTAACTTTCCAGCCATCCTCTCTATTGAGATTTTTCGGCCTCTTTTCAATCTCAAGAGCTTGCCTAAATTTTCGATGATGGAATTGCGAAACTCTAGCAATAACACTAGCCTCCTTAATGCAAACATGACGATTTGTTTTTCCTGCATACTCAGCTAAAGCGGAAGACTTTGCTCTCCTATGCTTAAGGTCAACTGCGTGCTCACTAATCCTTTGATTAATGGAGCGACCAATCTCACCAATATAGGGGGTCGCACAGGAACAAGGGACAATATATACCCCTTTCATATTGTTAGGGTCCATAGGATCCTTCACTGATCTAAGGGACATACGAATGGTGTTCAGGGGCCTAAGGGTCACAGGGACACTATGCATCATGAGAATCCTTGCAATCTTATCAGTAGTCCCTTGAACAAATGGAAGATGGACACCTGGAATCCGTTCCTTTGGTTCCCTGTTTGCCAAAGAATTCTTAGTAGATTTAAGGAAAGCCTTCTGACCCATGTATCTACTATACCCATTCTCAACAAAGACATCAACGAGATGGGATTTTTCTTTCTCAAAACTCTTTTTATCCGAGATCCTTAGAGCTCGAGTAGCAAGGGTATGGAGAACACCCATCTTTTGGCCTGGAAATGGTGGGAATTGGCATGAAGATATTTTCTGTATGCGTTTTCTTTCGAAAAAGTTGGTGGGAGAGGGAACCATCACTATTCTTAGAAATAAGAATATCAAGGAACGGGAGACAACCATCAACTTCCTGCTCCTTAGTGAACTTGATGGCTGAGGATTGGTTGTTGAGATGATCGAAGAAGAGATCTAATTCCTCTTGGCCATGAGATCAGATGACATTGGTGTCATCCACATACCTTTTCCAAAGCTTTGGCAGGAGCCGGGAAGAGTTTAGAGCTTTGGACTCAAAATCTTCCATAAAAGGATTAACAACAGCACGGGATAGGGGGGAACCCATGGCAACCCCACAGGTTTGCTCGAAGAACTCTCCCTCAAAACTGAAAAAGGTGGAAGTGAGGCAGATATCAACTAACCTAGCGGTGTCAGGATCTGTTAGGCAGTTGATCACCTCCATGGCCTCATTAATAGGGATGTAAGTGAATAGGGAAACTACATCAAAACTAACAAGAATGTCCCCAGGGTCAAGCTTAATGTCCTTGAGTTCATCAATAAAGGATGCATAGTCTTTTACGAAGGACTCTGTATGACCAAGTAAGGGCTTAAGCTTTAACGCAAGGAACTTAGCAAGAAGGTAGGTAGGACCTCCAATGGTGTTGACAATGGGCTTTAAGGCAGCACCGTCCTTGTGAATTTTGGGGAGACCATAGATTTCTATTTTTATTTTATTGGGTATTGACATATAATTAAATTATGTTTAATACAATTAAAAAAAGTAAAGTTGTTAGAAAATGTATTATATTTTATTTTGTAATATTAATCATAATTATGTGAAAAGATAATAAGATTTGAAATCTTAATTGATTAATTTAAATATTTAAGTATATATAAAAAAAAAAAAAAAAAAAAATGATATTAGAAGTCTATTTTTCTAATTGGATTTAATAAAAAATGTTATAACTTTTATTGGCCGTATTAACACATTAAATAGTGAGATGTAAATTTAAATAACATAATTTAAAACATTTTAAAATATTTAGCATCATTTAACAAAATAATAAAAAGATATACACTTTAATAAAATTATATTTAAATTCAAAACTACAACCATCCTTGATTATGTTGGTTACATATTTTTATTTTATATTAAATTATAAAAATTACCATTACCAATCAATAATGTTAATATTTCACTTTAAATTCAAGAGCTTATACATCTTTGAATTGATAATAATGTTAATATTTCACTTTAAATTCAAGATTGGTTAGATATTACCAATTTTATGCACGGGCTTTCACAAAGCTTGCTACAGTGCCGCACGCTCCACGCGCTATGCTGTTGTTGCTCTCTATTGTCTTGGCCTTGCTGTGTCTCTTCGTTTGTCTTCACCGATCGACCTCTGGTGAACTTAGTGCAAACCTACTTGGATATTTCACGCTCTGCGACCTTACATATGACTTCCTCGCCTTCCAATGGTCTGACATCCCTTTGAACCTTTGGCAAACCCCTAATGAACTTTGAGTGAAGATTATGAGACAACTACTACATAGCAGCACTAATTAAAGCACACAGTACTCGGAAGTGGAAAATGAAATAACACTCTTTTATTGAATTTCCAGATATCAATTACACTTGATTCACAGTCTGTTCAAACTAGAGATGGATTGTGTTCACACTTACCAGACTATTGCTACTCAATACTGAGATAGCTTACTGGAGGCTACCTGGAGATTACATAGACTCTGTCTTTGAACATATACTCAAAACACACATATAGACAGACACACTAGCGATCTAGCCACTTTAGGTTCTTACCAGTGCTCTCACACTGATGCGTAAGCCTCTCAGACCACCTAAAGACTTGAGTTCTTCTCGTGATGCAAGTAGATTAGACTGAATGTCCGCAGTTGCAGAGCAGGAGAAGCTCTCAACTCCCAACTTCCAAAGACACAATAACTCTAACTCTCGATGCCCCGAATGAGCTTGACTCTCTTCATTTTATAGGAAGAAGAGGGGACAAACATCTGACCACCAGACCAACAAGTTGAGTATGAAAGATTCTATTAATAACGGAGATGTCATTCAATATCCACCAAAAGTCGAAGAAGTGCTCTGAGTCTCTTGACTAAAGAATCTTTTTCCTATTGCATGATTACAATCAATCCTACTAAAAGAGTATTATCTACAATGTGGATGCCTTTTAACCAGTTAAGGCCCACAAGGAAACTGGCCATGAATAGTCCTCATGATTGGACAACATAATTACGTAGTGGAGCTTTCTAGATAAACCCACAGAAACCTTTTTATGAAGAAGGACTAGCAATATGGGATGATTCACCAAGAACTGTGATTCATGGGAACCTACTTCTAGAATAAATGAGGTCATCCCATGCCTTTGTATAGATCTGTCGAACTGTCATAGGTTTATTCAGTACATATTGATGCTTTATTTTAGTCATGACTAGCCATTTGTCATGCCTAGCCATAAATTGTTGTAGTATATGGTGATCTCGATAATTCAGTAGATCACTTACTATGGTACAAGGAATATGAAAACTTTCGACGACATTTCTATGGTAGCATTTGTGACATGACATTTGAAAATAACTTTCATAAAAGATTGGATCTATAGCAGTGTAATATACTCCAAAATCTCTCCACCACTCACCTAACTATCCTGAAAATTGATTTCTTTGCATGGTCCTAATTGATCCAAATCTTAATTTTGTATAATGGATTTCTTTCTTTCCATCAAAATTTAGGAGATCCCACCATAATTTTTTGTAACCTGCAAAATTAAAAATAGCGCCAGGAAAAATAAGATTAGGATTATTTTGTGGCCATAAGATAGGAGAATTTCTGGTGATTGTGCAATCTGTGTTTCTGGTTTTGTTGATGACTAAATATCTGTGTTAAATATTTCTTTGTCTTCCTCCTTTAGACCAGATCATTGCGATGTCATGGAAATTATTTTGCAATGCCTCTTCTGCTTGATGAGCTGCAGCCATACTACTAGTATACACCATATCAATCTAGCGATTTCCTTTGGGAAATACTCTTATTTCAGGCACTAGGTGTAAAATATCTGTATGTGGTTGTAGATCTGAATCTAATACTTTTGTTTGTCTTAGCTGCCAAGTTGGCTTCCAGTTCTCCTTTTATTCTTCCCAGCTTTGGTCCTCTCTGATAGTTCTGAGAAATTCTTGTTGATTATCTGGGTCCCATTTAGTAACAATAAAAAAAACATGTGCTTGTTCTTGTGACTGGGTTTGTATGTATTCTCGACTGAGAAAATCAGGTAGACAGTTGTCTTCTCCTTTGACGTGTTCCACTTCGAAATCAAAATTTGTAAGAAAGGCTTGTCATTTGGTGAATTTGGCTTCTCCAGGCTTCTTGATATCTTTATTAAGCACCTTCTTAAGGGCAGATGCATCTGTCCTAAGAAGAAATGGTTTATTGACCAGATGGATCTCGAATTTGTCGATGCTATTCCATGTTGCTTTCACCTCTTTTTCTATAGTAGAATATCTTTTCTCAGTGGGGTTGCATGTTCCTGAAGTGAACTGGATAACCTATTCTTCATTATCTTTTTACTGTTTTAATATACCCCCCCATCTAATGTTGTTGGCCTCGGATTCTACAATCGTATAAGCTGCGTCATCAGATATATATAGTATGGGAAGGTCTTTGACCTTGGCTTTAATCTTTTGAATTGCTCTGGTATGGAGTGGAGTCCAAGGTTTAGGATTTTTGTACAGCCTTTGATTTAATAAGCTTCTATCCTTGGCATAGTCTTGATAGAAATTACTTACGTAATTTAAACAACCAAGAAATATTTGTAGGTGCGCCTTGTCTGTAATGATGTCTGGAAACTTGTTAGAGAATTCTAGAGCATGTTTTTGCAAGGAGATTTGGCCATTGAATATAGTATGGCCAAGAAATTTAATGGATATCTTAAAGACTTCAATTTTCTTTTTTCTTAATACAAGACCATTCCTTTTTATTGTATTTTTATAAAGGTTTGTATATGTTTAAAATGATCTTGCATTTTTTTTGAAAAAATAAGTATATAATCTATATGCTAACATCCTTGTTGATTGTATTTTAGGTAACATATTTTTTTCTACTGTTGAACCACATGGTTCATTTAGAACAAAAAAGAATAAGGGTGGATATTATTACTCTTCCTACCTCCTCAAATGGCCCAAGAAAAATTAAATTACCATATGTCTGAGCTCCATGAGTTTCGACAATGGCTCAGAATAAGGAAGATCTAAAGAAAGCTGAATCAAAGCTAACAGATCTAAAAGATCTGAAATCCACCATCCATATCTCACAACAACTAAGCTTACCAACAATACAAAAGAAAATTTTAGAATTAAAGGCACAAATAGAGAAAGAATGTTGTGCAAAAGATCCAAATGATTTTTGGTACAAAAAGCAATATTGTGTTGAATTGCCCTACAAAACAGAATATACAGGTAAGCCATGTAAAAATAAGGCAATTCCGATGAATAAGGAATATCGTGAGCTCTGCGAAAAAGAAATCAAGAATATGTTGAGTAAGAAATTGATTAGAGAATCAGAGAGCCCGTGGAATTGTTATGGGTTCTATGTAAATAAAAGAGCAGAACAAATCAGAGGCATCTCAAGGCTAGTCATCAATTCTAAGCCACGAAACTTAGTACTAGCAGATAATACATCTCTGACTCCCCACAAAGGAGATTTGATAAGCAGAATAGCAGGAACACAAATATTTTCCAATTCGATCTAAAATCAGGATTTTGGCAAGTTGCTTTATCAAAAGAGGATAAATTCAAAACAACTTTCAGTGTCCCAGCTAGACATTATGAATGGAATGTGATACCTTTCGACCTAAAATATGCACCATCCAAGTTCTAGAAGGTGATGGAATCTATATTAAAACACTTCTTCGATTGGTTGATTGTGTATACAGATGATATAATTATTTTTTCAAAAAATTTGAAAAATCATTTTAAACATAAATAACACAAATAGAAATTTGTAAATAAAATAAAAAAGAATGGTCTTGTATTAAGCCCAGAAAAAATCGAAGTCTTTTGTGCATCTCCATTACCAACTAATAGCGCTGATATTTCGCCTCCTTTACCGGCTTACGGTTGTATAATAATTTTTGTATGTGCTACGTGACTGGACAACTTTGTCCTCAACACTCCTCCTCACCTAGTACTGTACAAGCATTCGCTTTTGTGTCTTAAAAAACATGCTTTGAGTTTTTTTATTTTTATTTTTAATGATTTTAGTTGAATAGAGTTGAACCATAACTGCGTGCAACCTTTATTTATTTTGCTATTTATTTTTAAATATGTGAAATTTCCAAAATGCATTAAAATAAAATTTTATAAACGGAAAATAAGTATATCATTATTATTATAAAGGTTTTCAAATTAATGTATTGAATAATAATATGTTTAATTTGAAATCCAATAAAATTATTTTTAAAAAATAATAAATTTTGAAGTGTAATATTTAACTATTGTAAATTTTATTTGGTTAAATCTAAGTTAATATAATTTTACCAAAAATCTAATGCATTATTTACGTCTAAAACAGAAATAATAATAAACTCTAAATTTATTTAGGTGTATTTAACGTTGTTCTTTAAAAGATTTCAAAATTTATTTATTTGATTTTAATAATTTCTGTTTTCTTTTCATTTGACTATAATAATCTTATAAAATGTTTTTAATGTTTTTTTGGTCATTAATCAATTTTTTAGTAATATTAAATAATTTTATTTTAAAATTTAATAGAGTTTGTCGTTAAGAAATTTATATAATCCCGACCTTTAACAATCTTCAATACACTAAATTCATTTGTGTTAAAAAATAAACACTGCCATTTCATATATAATAAATAAATGCGCATTTATTTTTTAAATAGGTGTATACGCTGCTCATTTTCCACTTAAGTGAGGTATTGTAACTATACTGCACTGAATTTTTTATGTTTTCAAGATCTATTATTTTTAGGTTTCTTAGTACTGCAATGTTGTAACTACACTGCAGTTATCTTTAGGTTTCTTAGTAATGCCATTGCATGCAAACATATTTATGCAACCAGACTTGTATTTCAAATTAAAAAAATTAAAAAAACGAACTTTGCACCATAAAACTCGAAGTTGGATATGTTTTGACCGATGACGTTGATTTCATGCCATCAGTCTAATTTCTTAATGCATGTATCTGTTACCCAACTCTTAAGTGTATCCATATATGTATGTGACTAAATTTTAAGATATTTTGTTACACCACTCTTAACTTTATCCATATATGTGTGAGATTAAATATTAAGATATTATAAAAATATACGTATGTTACACTTACATTTTTCTATGTCAAAAGAAATTCTTCACTACAGTGCAAATAAACACTAATTTTGAACGTAAATCCTTTTCATGGTGGGAAATCCCATATGTCCGAAGTATATCACATGAGCTGGACTGCTCTAAAGATCTTCTGAAGCCTTGAGCGACTTTTATATTATTATTCGAATTCTAATTTATATCTATACCACATTAATATGCACGACTTTTATATTGTTATTCAAATTCTAATTTATATCTATATCACATGTGAGATTTTTTTTCTCTGATAATTTTGAAAAAATTTGGCAAAGTTTTATTAAATATACTTAAAAATTCTCAAATTTCATAATTTTTGTAAATCCACTTAAAAGTTGTTAAATTTCATAATTGTAAGTGCTCTAGAATTTTTAATGGTGTTGAATCCATTTCTACCATCAAAAACATGATTCAAATACTACCTCTACAAAAATTTAGACCCTACTTCCAACCTTTTTAATGGAGTTGTCTATAATGCGACTTTTTGGAGATTCTGGTGACGGAATCCGGCGGAAGAAATGAGGTTAAATATTGATTTTTAGCAGTTAAAATGGTTTTTTAACTGCATATTTGGATTCAGCGCCCTGGAAAACCCCTGGGAGCCATTGATTGTGCAGAAACTAGCTATAAACTTGGGATTCCAATGAATTGCTGCCGGATTTTGACCGGAAAAATCCGCCGGAAAAGCTTTCAAAAAGTCGCGTTATAGACTACTGCCTTTTTAATTGTCCAAACAATTCCTCCAATTTCGTAAACAACTCCAATTAATATTACTACCACCTACCAAATTGATAGTATCATTTAGACACACCATCCAATGGTGCATGATGTTTTATTTCCATGTGGGGCAGATTTTGGTTATATGTATTAATGAATTGTTTATGTCCATTTAATTTGGAAGAACACGTGCTTTATATCAAACATTGGATGTAAAATGGCAGTTTGTTTTATGGTTTTTTAAAGTATAAAATAAGTAATTTTAATTGTATTGAATTACATAATCCATAAATTTCTATTTAATTTAAAGCCAGATTTATTTATATATAAAAATTAAACTATATTATTGTAATATACTTGGGTAATTTCAGATGTAAAAGTAGGGAGTTAGAACTTTTTTGTACAAATTACTCTCAAGTAATTATAGAGAACAACAAGTTGCATAACCATTAACAACCGCTCTGGTAGTATAATAACATAAACTGTCTCATGAACCTTGCATCCATTTCATGATTTCCTTATCCATATTAATTAATGACATACTTGACATTATGATTATCACATTAATAAGGAATCAACATAATCAAGGATTCAACACCATCAATCTGACACAAAAGGCAATCACACCATTGAACATCGATATACCCTCGAAAGCCCGTAGGGTAAAAACCAGCAAACGTTTAATTTTATTATTAAATGCTCGTGAGGGTTTTCACCCCTTACTCAATGGCTTATGAGGGATTCCATCCCTTAACCATTGTTATAAAATATTACAATGAATTATCATTAAATTGTCACATAACTAGCTAAAAGCTCATACATTTTCCAAGAAACCCTTTACCTACAAATCACCACTCTCTACATCTTTCTAGCATGATTGTTTTATCCATGTATGATTCCACAACTTGTACTCATCTGCATGGACCATTAGTTCTTTTCTTGCCACAACGTTAAATATAATCCATACTTTGCGTAAGTAATCCAACTTTCCCTACCAATGTTGTTATTATCAACATTCATGTCATGATTACATTTATAAATAATCATATTAACTAATATTTCCCTTCGCATAAGCACATATTCTTAGAGGACAAAACACTAAGGCATTTCTTTGAGGGACTAACTAAAACATTAGTAATAATCTTCTTACATGAAAATTGACATAAACTTTATCAAAAGAACTAGTCCTTTAGCTATTACTTTTGATGCATGCAAATATGTAAAGTAATCTACACAACTTGTTGTCTCTTCGTGCATGCGAATGTATATCATTTCTAATGAAAGCTA
>APFE031257900.1:0-17863 GCA_000404065.3 Pinus taeda
AAATTCAAAACTATTCACATTACAGGAGGTGGAGAATGGAATTAAGAAACTGAAAACAGGAAAGGAAAAGGACTTGGTTGAACTTCAAGTAGAGTATCTAAAATGGGGAATGAATGCTCTTGCACCGCACATCATGAAAATATTCAACAACATCATTTAGCAAGGATTCCCAAGAGACTAGACAACTAGCCTAGAAATACCCCTTTTTAAAAGTGGAGACATTAATAATCCATCCAACTATAGAACAATTATGATCAATCCTTTGTTTGCAAAGCTTTTCCACAGCATGGTAGAAGACAGAATTAGCAAGTGGGCAGAAGTAAAAGAAAAGAGGGCAAGAGGACAAGCGGGTTTTAGGCCGAAACATTCTACAGTGGATCATGGCATCATGTTGAGACACATTGTTGAAAAGGTTTGGGAGGACAAAGAAAAAGTATTTTGCTGCTTTGTTGACTTCAAAAAAGCATTTGACACAATCCATAGGGATAAGTTGCGGCATAGACTGGAAGAACTTGAAATTCTTGTGCATTATAGAGCCGTTGTCCATAGATTTTATGAAGAAGTGAAAGTCAAAATTAGAACCTCAGCAGGTATTTCAGAAAGCTTTAGAAATGACATTGGAGTCAAGCAAGGTTGTGCTCTATACCCCTCTCTTTGGTCTATATATTGGTAAATTGGAAGAGTGGCTAAATCTGCAAGGTGGAGATGGTGTTCCGTTAGGGGAGTTTGTAATAAAGCTTCTTTTATATGCTGATGATATTGTATTGATTTCTAAATTGACCCATGGATTGCAAATGCACTTATATGCCCTTGAGCATTTTGGTAGAGCAGTGGGGATGCAAGTCAATACTAGCAAGACCAAAATAATGATTTTTTCTAATAAAAGGAAGCATAGCCAACATACTTTCTTTTTTGAATACAACATTCTTGAAGAAGTAAAGGAGTACAAGTGCCTTGGGATTGATTTTAACAACAAACTCAATTGTGAGGACTGCAGAAAGAAGAGAATTTTAGGAGGGTAGAAACCATTATATGCTTTTCAAAACAGATGTAGAGAGGCACAATTATGGGATTGGAAAATGATTAAAGTGCTTTTTGGACTCCTAGTTTGTCTAGTGATGCCATATGGGTGTGAATTGTGGGCTAGCAACACTCCCGTCTCAAAATGGAAACAAATTTAGAAAATCCAAAAATGCTTGACCATGAGTAAGTTCAAAATAAAAAGTTTGGTAACTTATGAGATAATGTTGAGTGAAAGAGGAGCAACTTCCATTGAAGTAATTGCTATGGTGCAGCTCATAAGATACCTAAAAAAAATTGAACAAATGAGAGTAGGTAGATGGCCTAATATTATCTTTAATGAAGGCATTAGTGAAAAAAAGAAAACATGGATGAAACAAAACTACACATGGATGCAAAAATGGGATATCTACCTCAATGTTTGTCCCACAAATTAGAAGGAGCTAAAGGATTTTGTTATGGAGAAGTTTTGTAAAAAGGTATGGGGAAAAGAGTTGGGTAGAAAGAAGAAATATTACATTGAGGAATTCAACCCTACCCGTGATTTACAACAAAAAGAGTTCATTGGAGCTAGCATTTCTTGGACGGCAAAGGTTCTTATTGCTCAATTAAGGACCAACTTCGGTGTGAAACAGACCGTGGAAAAGGCCTAAAGAAGCTTGGGAAGAAAGGGTGTGCACAAGGTTCTTATTGCTCAATTAAGGACCAACTCACATCAACTTCGGTGTGAAACAGGACCATGGAAAAGCCCTAAAGAAGCTTGGGAAGAAAAGGTGTGCACATTTTGCACGTCTGGGGCTGTGGAATCGGAAAAACATTTCATTTTAGAATGTGATACATTCAAAGACATCATATAAAGTTATCAGAACATGTTAGCATCAGTTTCTTGGCATTGTCTTTTTAGGAAAGAGATTGTTCGAAGGTTGGGTCAGCTCATCATCAATTTGAATCGAAAAAAAAACTGAATTACAAAAAGTGAAAAATAGGGAACTAATGGTCTCATAGACTATTTTTAAGTCTAGTAAACCTTAAAATATCATTTCATTTCAATATTAAAATTTTAAATCCTCATGCTTTATAAAATATTGAAACGTCGTGAAAGTATTTCAGGTCTGTAAAATGTTTAGCTGAATCTTCCATTTAAAAACGTAATCAATAGATGTTGAAATATTTGAGAACCCCCTCCACCTAATAGCCATCGACCATAAAAGAGGTATGATTTAAAAGAGCGGGGTTTATTCAGATTTTGTTTACGGTACATTTTTCAAAACCCCTTGACAATGGAGGCCGTGGATATGAAGATGAAATAAAATTTAAACTATACATAAAAGCAGACTTCAAAAAGCACTAGAATTTGCAGGAGTTTGTCACCATTCCATTTCGAAATGGGGGAATATATATAACATTTTCGGACAATCAGCGGTATTTCTGTATTCTGTATTGGCTTGGACGGGCTTCTTCTTGTTATTTGTTTGCTTTTAAGGCATCACCATTTTAACAGTCCATTTTATTTATAGCTTTTTCTTTCGTTTGATTAGTGTTCGTTGACTTTTTTTCTTTATATTTGTTTGATGGATATTTTTTTGTTTGGATTTGTAGTGGAATTTTTTGTTTTTGGAAAGCATTTTTTGGTGGGTTTTGTTTCATTGTTTCTAATTTTGTAGATTTCACTTATAACATTTCTTACTACTTAATTAGTTGTATATTTCATCATATTAGTCAAGCATGACTCAGCGTTACAACCATGACTATGTGTAAAGAGGGAGAGCAGGTGATTGAATTAATGTTAGAAACTGTTTTGTGAGGTCATATTTTTGTTTGGACTTTTGGTTGGAATTTGGTAAAAATTTTTGAAGAAGAAATTTGATTGTGGGAATGTTTAAATGTTTTTTTTTTGGAAATGGATTCCATGTCATAAAAAAAATTGGGACATCCAAAATCTTGAAACTTAACAAGTGTAAACTTGATTTTCAAAAAATTCCACTCAATTTTTCTAGGAATCCTACCAGAATAATTTCTGTTATTTTCCTAACCAAATTGAATTTCTATTATTCTTGGGGAAATTGTAGTTTGTTTAAACTAGACCTTAGTAAAATGTGCTAAAAATATTGAAGAAGCAAAAAAATCCACAATTAAATAAAATAAATAAAATAATAAAACAATATGGATTTAAAATTAAAGTAATAATTAATAATAAAAATATTTTTAATTAGATTGTTGTGTTGTACTTTTATTTTTTATTACATAAATTTCAATTATTTTTGATGGAAGAAAATTTATATTATATTTATTAGATTAAATAATTTAAATAATATTTTTTTATATTCCTAATAAATTAAACTTTTATTTAAATAATTAATATAAATTTATTAATTATAAATAAAAAGTATTTTTACCTATTATTAAAATAAAAATGTTTAAAAATATATATTATATTAAACAGTAAGAATTAAGGATTTATATAATTTAAATTTATATTTTAAATTTAAATTAATAAACATAAAAAAACATTTATATTTATAATTAATTTTCCATAATTATATATAATTAATAGTACATCTTAATCATCATAAATTAATTTAAAAATTATAAATTTATATTACACATATCACCATATAAATTAAATTAAAAAAAAACAATCATTTTAAAAAAATATAAAGCCTATAATTATCTAACAATACTTTTATCGATATTTTAATAATTAAATTCTGTATTTAATAAAATTAAAAAATCAAAATATTCCTTTTGTAAAGAAAAAAAAAACAAACAAACACACTAAATTTTATAAGAAAATTACATTTTAAAAATTTAGACCTCTAAACCTTAAATAAATTTAAAAATAAATTAATTTTTACTCATTTTTAAGCTTAAATAAAAATGAATATAAACACAACAATATAACCATGGAATGAATATAAACACAACAATATAACCATGGCGAACCAATAAATTACATTTTAAAAATTTAGACCTCTAAACCTTAAATAAATTTAAAAATAAATTAATTTTTACTCATTTTTAAGCTTAAATAAAAATGAATATGAACACAACAATATAACCATGGCTAACCAACTCAATTCTTCATCAGCCTCCCTCAAAATATAGCCAAACCCATACAAACCGATATAACCATCCTTCATTATTCTCGTCAAAACCAACCACGCGCCCTTCTTGATCAGTGTCGGAAAACGCGGTATTTGAAGAATTGAACACGTATTCTGTTAAAAGAAAAAAAGAATTATAGTTAATATTAAAATTTTGAAGGGGATATCTCTGTAAAATAAATACTATAGGTGAATTTCCAGTTAAGAACATAAACCATGGGTTACCAGAAGAAAGCATGATTTATCACCGCTCGATTAGTTTGAATTTGTATGCGGGTCATATTTTTCGAAAAAATCTTTGAGATGCAAGGCCATGGCGGTGGATATGAAGATAAATTAAAATTTAAAATATAGACAAAAGCGGACGTGAGAATGCACTAGAATTTGGAGAAAGTCTGTGACCGTTTGAAATGAGGCGGATATATAACACTTTCAGAGAACCAACATCGTATTAGTTTAAGCTTATCTCTTCTGTTTTTCGAATTGGCTTTTTTCTTGTTATTTTCTTTTGGTCCAAGGCATGGCCATGCATGTTTATGGTTTCAGCAGTCCATTTTCTTTATAGAGTTTTCTATTTTTCAGCTGGTGTTTGTTGATTTTTTTTTTTTTTCCTCCTTGTGTTTGGATTGGTTGGTTGGTGGATTTTACTAAATTTTGCTTTGAAGCGGAGCAGAAGAGATGCAGCGCATGATTTCGAGTTTCTATGAAGGAAAATCACCAGAGCAGGTATTCTTTTTTGGTTTAATTTGAGCCGATATGATATAGTTATATAGATGTTCTGCCAATAAACATATACATAATGGTATGCCCTGTGTTACAGAATGGAGAATGCTATGGTAGATTATGGTTTTTTTTCGAGTTTTTATTTTTCATTTCTATTTTAAGGTATTGCAGGCCGGTTTTAGGTATTCAGATAAAGGTTATTGGGATTTCAATAAGAGAGTAATTTGAGGTTTTCAATAATAATTGACTCTTCCAATCTATTTGATAGGTCACTTGATATTTTTATTTTAGGATTGAAATGAGATCTGATTTAACTAACTGTGTCTTCCAGGAAGAGCCGCCCTCGAAGACGGGAGGAGGCAAGAGGATTACATGTCTAAGTTTCGTTTCAGCAGGTACAGTTCACATAAAGCTCTTCAACTTTTCCGCCCATATGTTTTTCGTACTTTCCGGATAGCCCGTAATATAATCTTAATCTTTGGTGAGCGATTTAGAGTTGATGGGTATTAGTTTTGCCATGTTCTCTGTTATGTTATACAATTTGTCACGCACTCTCTCTCTCTGGACTTATATGGAAATTTATTTTGCTTCTACAGGCTGTTCCGGTTGCGGTTGGTTTGCAGTGTAAGGACGTGAAATGACGTGGAGTTTTTCCAGACCATTTCGTTACATTCCATCATTCTTTTTGGTACGAGAGTCGCCACGATCCAGGTACCGATATATTCTACATGATTACTCTGTCAGGCGGGGTAGTTATGAGCCGTATTATGTTTACTCCCATAAATAGTGCTGATGAGCTGTAATCATGGCATACCATTAATGTAGAATTTGCGTTTTATTTGCATTTGGTTTTGGTCTGTAGCTGTCGCAAGAGTGTTAATGATTTCATGTGCTGTGCTGCTTCAGCTTTCCTTTATGCCATTTCATTTTCCTTGCGGTCACTATTTTAAAAATATTTCTTGCTCAGTATATTGATTAGGTATTAAAATCATATCAATAGAGAAAAGTTCCTGTATATATTAAATGTATCGAGTTTTCGAGTTGGGTAATCTTTTAACCTTTATAAATGATTTTAATGTAAAAAATATAGGATTAATATATTTTTTAATGTATGATGGATATATTTTTTTTTGAATTTGTAAGAAAACTATCATATATATATTAAGAGTTTGTGAAATTTAAATATATATTAGTTGATTTTATATTATTTTTAATTTAAAATACAATTTAAACTTAATATATAGTCTTTTCAGTAAGATATGTATTCTTAACATAAAATTTAAATAAAAGCTTTAAGTCTTTAATAAAGAATTTGATTTCCTTGTAATGTCCTCCTTTGTTCTCTCTGGTAGATAAAGGTTTAAAACCTTAGATGACTATGTATGTAGTTCAAAGGGTGTTGTTGATGGTTTAAAATTTTAGATGGTTATGTATGTAGTTTAAAGGGTGTTGAATGGTTTTTTTTATCTTTCATTTCCCTTGAAGGGACAAGGTAAATTTTAGATGGTTATGTATGTAGTTTAAAGGGTGTTGAATGGTTTTTTTTATCTTTCATTTTTATTGAAGGGACAACGTTTGAGGTATGTAGATAAAAATCATTGGGATTCTAATAAGGGAGAGTAATTCTACTTAAAGTGAGTTCTATATGAACATTCTTCCATTTATTTTATGAGTTACTGGCTTATCTAGGTTAAGGATATTTTTATTTTAAGTTTGAAATGAGATATAATAACTGCATTCCCATCTTGGATGCAGAATTGGCAGCTTGTGGAGTCTCCTGTTAGCTACAATCTCCACCAACCAGATTAACCAGTCATTAATTAGGGCCATAATCCATTAATAAGGGCAAGTAAAGTATGATATAATCCCCCGGTCTCCGGGGGTTATAAGCGGCTTCGGAAAAAGAACAGTTAGGAGTCCCTTCCTGATTGCAATCCAGCTGGTTTCTTAGTATTTAGCTAAGATGGATGTACTAATACATTCTACCATGTTTACTGACCAATACTGAATGGCCAGGTGTCTAATTGTGAGCCGTAATCATGTCGTACAGAGCGATAATCATAATTGTGAGCCGTAGTCATGTGGTACGCAGCGATAATCATAATTGTGAGCAGTAGTGATGTCGTGCTGAGTGATAATCCTGATTGTGAGCCGTATTTATGCGTTACTCATTAATGTTCATGTGTTTGAGTTGTAGTCATCGTGCACCATTATTGTAGCCTTTGCTTTTTTCCTTTGATTTGTTGTAGCTTGTCAGGTTATTACTTACATGTACCAGGTTACCGCTTTGCTTGAGCTGCTATTTTTTTCATTCTTTTTCGTTATAAGTTTTCATGATTGAATGGAGGTTAGATTATTTTATAAAAATAAAATTTAATATAGTAAGATTATTAGATTATTTTATAAAAAAAAAATTAATACACTAAGATTATATGTTTTAATGGAGTTTTGAGTTTGGTTATGTTTTTAATATAGTTAATGATTTTAGTAATTACAAAAAAATAGAATTAAATTTTAAATTGAATATATATATTTGATGATTTCTTTTATTTATGTTTAGAATTTAATTTGAACATAATTTAAAGCTTTTTTTTCTATGAATATGGATCTTTAACCAAAATACTAAACTAAGGTGTTTACTAAAGAATTTTGTTTCCTTGTAGATATGGATTCTTAACCAAAACAATAAACCAAGGTTTAATAAGATCCCATGTCAACAAGACCAAGTGAGAATATAATTCCTAACCCTTTAGGTATGGTATGGAAGGATCATTTTGGTCTCCTTTTTAACCCCTTAGCAAGCTTGAGATCAATCATGGTAAGATCAATTAAAAAAAACGAAACCAAAAATTTAGTTTAGAAAGATTAACCTTCTTGAATCTTGATAATAAAGTCACTAAATAATCACAATAAACTTTACAAATGACAAGGTAAACAATACATTAAAGATGTGACATAGATATCAAGTTATGGTTAATAAACCAAGGTTTAATAAGATCCCATGTCAACAAGACCAAGTGAGAATATAATTAGTAACCCTTTAGGTATGGTTTCAAAGGATCATTTTGGTCTCCTTTTTAACCCCTTGGCAAGCTTGAGATCAATCATGGGAAGATCAATTAAAAAAACGAAACTAAAAATTTAGTTTCAAAAGATTAACCTTCTTGAATCTTGATAATAAAGTCACTAAATAATCACAATAAACTTTACAAATGACAAGGTAAACAATACATTAAAGATGTGACATAGATATCAAGTTATGGTTGAATTGGAGTCTAGTGCGGTTACCCTTGAATTCACCTTTTTTTTCTTATTTTTTTTTATCTTCAAAAGTTTGAGATGAACAATAGCTAATTACAAAATCTTACCCTTGAATTCACCTTTTTATTTTTTTATTTTTTTCTTCAAATGTTTGAGATGAACAATAGCTAATTACAAAATCAAATTTTAAGATGTCATATCCATTATTGTCATTTGAGCCATTTAACTAGATGTGTTTTGGTATTATATATAGTTGTCATTACTTCATAGTGAAAAAAGATAATATATTTGCTTGAAGAGGTTATCTTGGCTTTGGTAAATTACCTAAAATAGGTAGTTATGGTAGATATTTATGATAGTAATAATTATAGCTATAAATGGATTTAATATATTAATATTGTATACAATTTTCCACGAGGAATATAAATTCAATGTACCAATATGTATGTGATTTTTCATAGAGAATATAGATTCCATGTGTCAATATCATATGTGATTTTCCATGAGAATATATATTCTTTCTAATTACAATTATTTTCATACTTATATCCATTTAATTTTATTTATTCACTATGGATCTTTTAAGGCTTTATATTTCGAGTATTTTGTGAATACGCTGGTTTCAAATATATATTAGTTAATAACTCTTTAATTTAATATCTCTTTGTACTTGAACTGTAGAAAGCAATTCAAATATATCTCATAACCTTTCTCATGGATATCAATGTTTAACCAAAATACTAGGGTCTAGTAAGGTATCCCCTTTCCTTGTGAATATAGGTCCTTAACCAAGATACCAACCTGTAAGGTGTCTCATTGGCTACTCGTGTTGATAACATTGATGAGAAATGAAAGTCATAACTTTTTGCTCATGGTTGTGAAGGATAATTCTAGTGTCTCATTTTTTTTCCTTAGGCAAGGTTAGGATTAAAATTTCAAATGGCATAATAGATATTACATTGAAGTGTGACATAGCTATCAAGTTATGGTTAGCTTGGAGTTTTATTAAGTTTAGGATTATGAATTTAGATTGATCACGATTGATACCATATTCTAATTGCAGGATGTTGCTAAGAAATAGAATTGCTCACTAAATATTTAGTATAGTTTATGGTTATTAGTATAGTATAGTTTATGGCGAAAAAATCTGTTGAAGGTAAAATGCAGGAACTCAACCAAGCCCTTATCACGGATGGCTTTGATAAAGTCAAAAGTGATCAAGTGACCAAATATCATCAAGACTGAGAGAATTTATGTAAACAAGAGGAAATATTTTGGAGACAAAAATCTAGAGTTCAATGGCTAAAAGGAGAGTGAAACACTAGATTTTTCCATCGATCCACTATGGCGAATAGAGCTCTTAACAGGATATCTGTGATCAAGGACGAGGGAGGTAATCTTCTCAATTCACATTAAGAGATAGAAGTTGTTCTAGTTCAGCACTTTCGAGGTATAGCAAAGGAAACCATTTCAAATAGAGAACATTCCATCAGGGACTTAATAAGACATATACCTAGGTTGGTGTCTAGAGAGGGCAATTTCAACCTTAATAGGCCAGTGATTGAAGAGGAGGTTAGTGAGGTCCTCAAAGAAATGCAGAATGGTAAGGCGCCAAGCCCTGATGGTTTCAATGTGGATTTCTTTAAAGCTTGTTGGAATATAGTCAAACAGGATATTCTTAGTGTAGTAGAGGATTCCAGGATGAGTAGAACTATTTTAAAGGCGCTCAATACCTCCTTTATCTCCCTGATCCCTAAACAGGACTTGGCTCAAACTCCTGACAGGTTTAAACCCATAGCTTTGTGCAATGTGGTATACAAGATAATATCCATGGTTGTGGCCAATAGACTCAAACCTCTTCTTCCTACACTAGTTTTTGTGGAACAATCTGGTCATGTGGAAGGAAGACAAATTCTCGATAACATCATTCAAGCACATGAGGTGGTGCACTCTCTGACTAGCAATAGGAAGGTTGGAATGATCATGCAATTGGACATAGCCAAAGCTTGTGATAAGTTGAATTGGACCTATATCAGGAAAGTTCTTATTGCTTTTGGGTTTGATCACAACTGGGTTAGATGGGTCATGGCCCTGGTTACTTCTTCCAGCTTTTCAATTTTGGTTAATGGTTCTCCCTCGGAGACTTTTATTCCTTCAAGAGGCCTCAGGTAAGGAGACCCGCTCTCTCCCTTTCTCTTCATCCTCATGATGAAAAGACTGGGTCGGTCTATCAAGCATGAAAAAGAAGTTGGTAAGATTAAAGGTCTCCAGCTTTTTGACAATGGACAGGCCTTGACTCATCAACAATTTGTTGATGATACCATGCTGCAGGGAATCCCCACGGCCAAATAAGCTCTTGCGTATAAACAAATACTAAGTGACTTTGCCATGGCTTCAGGTATGGAAGTTAATCTCTCCAAATATAAGATTTTTTTCTTTAATACTAATATTGCTATTCAGAGGAATATCTCCAGAATTCTGGGCTTTCAAAGAGATATCCTCCCATCAAAATATTTGGGAGTTCCTCTTACTGCTAAACCTTTGCACAAGAGCATTTGGGAGCCGGTGATTAATAAGATGCAAGATAAAATCAGGAAATGGACTATTACATCTTTAAACTTGGCTAGTAGGTTGGTGCTCACAAAGTCTGTTCTTCAATAAATCTCAGTTTTCATGCTATTAGCACTCCCAGCACCAAAACGAGTCTTGCAACAATTCAGATCCATACAAAGAGACTTTCTTTGGGGTAAGGGGGAGGAAAGAAAGAAATGGGCCTTGGTTGCCTGGGATAAAATCTGCAAACCTAAAAACCATTGGGGACTTGGATTGGATAATCTCGAGATTCTTAGCAAGGTTTTAGGGGAAAAATTATGGTGGCGCTGGGTCAAAGATCCAAAGGCTCAGTGGGCTAGTATCTGGAAAGAAAAAAATGCCAACACTTGGCAAAATAGTGATCACATAAGGATGTCTCGAAGTATAAAGGGCTCACACATCTGGAATAAGACCTGGGAGAATAGAGGATTAGTATAAAAAAACAGCTTTTGGGAAATCAAAGATGGAAATCTCGCTTTATTTTGGGAGGATAAATGGCAACAAGAACCTATATTGTTAACAGATGACTTTTTGGATTTCAAGAATGAGACAGAAACCAAAGGGCTATCTAAGGTAAAATATTTTTGGGATCAAACCAACAGTGCAGGAAAATGGAGAACCTGGAGGAACATTAATTACAGGGATGACACCCCCTTGAAAGAAAAAGCAAATGAGCTTATGAAATTGTTGGAACAAAGGAAGATATTAGTGATAGGAGTGCATGACCAACTTAAATGGGGCACCAATAATGAGGGCTCCTTTAATCTTAAGGAGGCAAAACACATGCTCCTTGAGCTAGACTCCCATGTTCTGGATAGGATTTGGAAGAACCTATGGAGGCATCAAGGCTAGATGAAGATCAAACTTTTCATGTGGCTCATTTATCATACGAAAATTTTGACTTTGGATAACATAAGGAAGAGGGGTGTTCTGGGGCCTTCCAGATGCTAGCTCTGTGAAGCCCAAGAGGAAACAATGGAGCACCTTCTCAATACTTGTAGTTTCACCTCCTGGTTGTGGGATTCTTTTGCTTCTATTTTCCAACAGACCGACAGGGACCAAGAGAGTATTATCAATACCCTAATCAATTGGAGACGTAACTTTTCAGATAATGAATTTCTAGGCACTTCTTGGGCTCTTACGCTAGGCTTCATTATATGGAATGTCTGGAAAGAAAGGAACAAAAGAATCTTCAAGAATGAAAAAAGTCCCTCCCAACGCCTTTTTGAGTAGATATTAAATCAGATTAAGGAGACGGTTTGCACTATTGTGCGGAATCCCCCTAAGAACCCACCTTCAGAGGCCGAATTGAGGATTCTTGGTTAGCTAGGTATGCAGGGGCTCATTCCTTAGAGTAGATATTAAATCAGATTAAGGAGATGGTTTGCACTATTGTGCGGAATCCCCCTAAGAACCCACCTTCAGAGGCCGAATTGAGGATTCTTCGTTAGCTAGGTATGCAGGGGCTCATTCCTTAGGACTTGGATAGGAAGGTAATGAAAATGGATAATAAGCAGGATTTCTGGCACCCTCCCCCTTAGGGTTTTTTGAAATACAATATTGATAGGGCTTCAAAAGGCAACCCGAGAATTACTAGCTTTGGAGGGGCATTAAGGGATGAAAATGGCAACATTCTTTTCATCTTCCATTGCCATTTAGGAAGAGCCACTAACAATATGGTGGAACTTATGGCTATGGGATAATGTATAGATTTCATGAAGCAGGATAACCGCCAAAATGTGATTATCGAAGCTAATTCTGAGCTAATTATTAACTTGGTCAAGAGAATCAGCTATGGCACGGTGCCAGAAAAAGTCTCTAAACACTGGAGGCTGATCCAAGTTTTTCAACAAATTCAGCTTCACCTCCAGTGCCTTCGCACAGTTAGTTTTAATCATGTGCGAAGAACAACCAATAAATTGGCAGATATTTTGGCCAATCAAGGAGTGATTTGTACCAAGGGCAGGGTCACAATGGAGTGGCAAGAAATGCCTTAGAATATATTAAAGGTGTATTGTCACGACCAAGCTGATGAAGATAGGATGGTGTTTCGAAACAGAGCCATGGAGGCGGGGTCTAGATGATGCGGTTTCATTTTGTTTCGCTGCTTTTTTCACAGTCTGGTTTTAGCAGAAGGCAGATCACTATTGGCCTCCGCATCCCAGGTAAATATAGATACAAATGCTTCATATGGAAGCTTCTCGGAAGACTCGGGTTAACGAAGGGTTGGCCGGATGGTTGGCATAGAAGGATTAGTGCAAGGGGCTAGAATCCAGGCTTTCTTGGCGGTCGTAATACCCCCGGTTCTCTTTCAATGGACAAATTACCGCTCTCAAGGCGGTATATGGTTTATCGCATGCATTTTAAGAGGAAAGTGGTTTTGCCGAAATGGGAGCGATTCCATTCATCAAGCTACACGTGGCCAAGGGGAGGGACTGAATACTACCCTAATCACGCACTAATGTTTGGTGCTTTAGACCCGTGTGATATGAGCCTAGGCCGTCGGATTAAAAAAGGTGGATCTACAGTCTGGAATGATTGTGCATGTAGGTGTGTCCAAGGGGTTAAGCGTCGCGCTTCTAGGTACCGCGATATCTTCCACTACTGTTGGATCGGGAGAGGAGATTGGACGGTTGAGATTAAAGATGCAAGTCAGGACGAGGAATATATCCCGTACTTGTTTAGTTTCATGGCGGGAAACGATGACTTTAGCACGTTCAACAAGTTCGTGGGTTATTTCCCTAGGTGGACCCGTTATCCTTGCAGATTGGTACCCTTTTTCTCTTCGCGTCAGATCTTAAATGTAAAATAGGTGCTTGGCGCCAGCCCGAATTGAATCTCATCCATTGGATTTCGGCGGGATGATCGAACGGTCTTTACTTTTTCTGTCTTTTGAAAGTTCTGAGGTTTTGTAGGTAGGGTTCGAGGTTTCAGCCTTTAGCTTGATGCCCTTGGCCCATAGTTCCTCATGGGCTCTTGTATTTCATGTAATTTATTTTCCATATTATTGAAATAGAAGGTACGACTCTGCCTCAACAAAAAAAAAAGACATAACTACTTTGGAGATAAAAGTCACCTTTGATTTATGCATGGTACTATGAATATTCTATAATATTCTATGACAGTTTAATCCATATCATCCACCTAATAGTTAATGATAATTAAATTAAAATTCTAAAAACTCTATTCCAAAATAGACACGCTTATCTACTTAATTGATAGTATTCATACTATTATTAACATTAATAATAGTACAAGAAATATTCTTAATATTATTAATAACAACACTATTAATAGTACTAATAATAAAATTAATAGTATTATAACTATAATAATAATATTAAAATATTAATAATAATGTTAAAAGTATTAATAATAAAATTGATAGTATTATAACTATTGTTAATAATAGTAGTGCTAATAATAATAAAATATAATATAGCAATAATAATAATAGAAGAAAATAATAAAATAGATAAAGTAGTTCCCTGATGGGGTGAAAAATATCATTGAAGTGTGGGAGGGGATGACTCCACTACCATCATCCCCCTCACTCGAGGGGGAGACATCATGGTCCCAACCACGACATGACACACACTCATTACCTTGATGATCCACGATAGACTCAACATCATTACCTATTAATGAACTTCAGTTGGCATTCGAGAGAACTATCTTGATGATAGCATGGTGAGTTATAATCTCGGCTAGTGAAAGAATACCATTCTCGTCCTTATCGAGTTGTGCTCATACCTTTCACTCTGGTAATTTCCTCTATACAGACCTAGTTTATGCTCCTACATTGTTGTTTCCTTTTTATTGAGGGGACATGATCAGGTCCTCCTGACTTGACCTTCCCATCGAGGTTGGTATTTGGCTCTTTCCTAATAAGAAAAATGGAATTTTAAAGATTCTAAGCAAGGTGGTTGTTGGGTTGTGTTTAGGTAATCTAGAGAGGAGGTGTGTTTCTCTAGGCATGGAGCACCCTTGTAATTTTTATGCTACCTAGAAAGGCTACCAAGTCCTTACACCCCATCTATCCTGGTGGCCACACTCAAGAATGGATTGGAACTCAGGTATTTCGATGAACTAATTCTATTTGCATTAAATTTTACATATATTAAGGTTGTTAGATTTAGATGTCAGTGGAAATTTCCTCATTTTCGAAACATATCCTAGTTTTGTATGGGGGAAAGCTCGCTCTTGGCTCTATGTCACCTCTGGATAGTTTTCCACCTTCCTTATTTGTGTATTGTTATTTTCTCTAGTTTGAATTCTAAGCCTTTGAAGGTTAGATTTTACCTAACTTGAGTTGCTCTTCCTCTATTTTCACTACCTTCGGAAGGTTCTTTCTCTCTCTTCTATTTTCTTACTATTATCTCCCTTGTTTGAACTCTCATAGACCCCTCACTTCCTTGTCTCTTGTTCACCGCACCTTTAGGGAATCTTCCTGTGTATCCACCCTCTCATGGTCACCTTCACTCCTCCTTGCCCCCTCTACCATTCCATGATAAAGAGCTTGGAGTTGTCATGGTTCCTCCAACAAAGTGGAAGGGAGCACAAGAGCTTATATTCATGCTCATAATGTTGCCTGTCACTATCAAATCCATATTCATAAGAATATTCAACAAGAAATTGATCATGCATCAACAAAGGTTCTTGCAAATGGGGATAAACTTACTGATGCAGAGGTATTAGCATTACTGCCTGAATGGTTCCCTCATCCGGCTCACACCCGAGCACACAAAAGCTAGTACCTATGCACAATTGATATTTATAGGAACATCAAGGTACTTCTCATCAAAGTTATTATTGTGTGTAATGAGACTAAAAGAGAAATCCTATTGCATTTGGATGAGCTCCAAATTAAGCACATAGATATGGGCCTCAAGCATAGGGATATAGCTCTCAGGCTAGCTTGGATCAAAACCATTATGAATCATGGAAAAGGTATAGCTTTTCCATGAACCCCAACTAAGCCCATTGAAATCTCCACCTCTTCTTGAATAACTCTCGTGGCCTACAGTCTTGCTGGTTTAATTTCCAATTTAGGAAGTTATATGTTATCAATATAAAGTTTTGGGAAGCCATTTTTTTTGTTTATGATCGGAATTTTAATGTATATGTTATCAATAATATAGATATTAGTATACTTATCAACAATTGGTTCAACTAGTGCTCGTTTTTTGTTAAGATTTGGACAAAAAATCTCTTTTTTGGGGCCAATGGTCTCATTTCCTTAGTGGTAAGCCAATGCAGTAAAGGATTGGTTATCGATGTAATATTTTCATTGAGTCATAAAAGTTGCTTAATTTAAAATAAAAGGATAAAGTAGTAATAGTAGTAAATAATACTAAATTGATATGGTAGAATAGTACAATAATAGTACCAATGGTATAAAATACAAAAGTATACAAGCGGGAAATAGTCAAGTAGACAAATAAAGGAGAAAGACACCAAACCAAATTATTTGGCAAATATGAATCAACACAAGAAAGGGAAACAAGGGAAAAGAAATCGCTGACAAGAGGAGAGAAAAAACTAAGAGTTAAAACAAGCACAAAGAAAAAAAGAAACAATAAGAAAAATCAAGGCCATAAAGAAGAAAGAAAGAAAAGGGACACAAAGAACAAGAAGAAAATAAAACCCTAAAGGAAAGAAAAACAAGAGGACAAGCACCAAAAACTAAAAGCAAGAAAAAAAATGAGAAAGGCAAAAGGAAGAACCAAAAAAGGAGCCAAGCAAAGAAGGATAAGATTAGGGAACTAATCATTCATATGCTAAGGAGAAACTGAGCAACTGTGGTGCTTTCATCTTTGTCATTGAAATTCATTACACTCTCAAACTAAATGGCTTGGTTTGTTATATGGCATGGTGCATTATCTATATGATTGTATTGAATCAATTGCAAGTAATGAACCTCCAAGAAACCCTACTTATAGTGTAAGGAGCCACCCTAGTACTCTCACAATTTCTTAGGATGTGCTAACCCATGGACCACTTTCCGAGCTTTCATTTAAGTCTATAAGTTTTACACATATTAAAAAGGAACATTGTTAATTTTTTTCCCCTTCCAATTCTTTCAAATTAGAAATAAAAGCTCCATCCTAACAAGCTACCATGATGAAAGGAATTATTTTACACACTAGAGCTTATCATCAAGAAGAGTATACTTCTAGGTTATGGATGCGAGGAGGAGGTAACCATAGAAGTTTGAGGTCCAAATCCACACTAACTTAGTACAATGGCAAAACTAGAACAAATGCTTGAATATTTCATATTTATCGTAGAAAAAGCATTTAGGCTAGGAAACTCAAATATAATCAAGGCATTTGCCAATAGGAAGGCTACCGAGAAGCAAGTACAAAGCAAACACAATTCTTTTTGTGTTTAATAAAATCTTTCCACATTCTATATAACTAAAAAAACTAGGAAGACTATTTAGAGGCCACCCTTTGGAGTTTGTTTAACATGACATCATTGATAACCCCAGGGTTGAATCACCGTTACCCATAACAAGGCTTGTATTTCTTAAACCTTTTGAGTGATTCCACCCTCGATCTTTCCACCAAGTAGTTGGATTGGGCATGCCTAACTTAGAAATAATTCATCTAAGACTAATGTTTGAATTTTCTCAATGTGTATTCCTAAAAGATATCACTTCTTTCACAATGTTCTTTTTCAAATAGAGCCTTCATTGAGACCAAGCTATTTCTTTCAAGGACTTATCTTCATATTGGATTAGAGGAGACTACTAGATGCAATGATCATGAAAGGAAAATTTTTATACAAAATGAGTCATTTTTCTTGGAAAGGTGATGTTTAATAGCCTCTAAGGCCTTCTAAATACTTTGACCTACAAAGGTACCTTGGATTTGGACTTTTGTGAGAGTTCAAAACAACAAGGTATAATTTTGGATTTAAGAGATTTGTGGTTTGTATCTTTTGAATCAGTGACTCGAGCATCCACAGTATGAACATTTTTATACCAACGTTTCAAATCCCAAATGGGATACATCATCAGGATTTTAGAATGATAATAAAAGAAGAGCTTCTTAGGGAATAAATAATAATGAGGAAAACTTTTTAGGGAACCACAAACTGTTGGCTTGGACTAATAATTTTATCTTATTTTATTTTAATTTAAAAATTACTTTTATTTT